>CM067074.1:28658376-28840876 GCA_033980235.1 Diadema setosum
AACATGTCAAATCTCTACGACTGGCGCTAAGACCCAGTCGTACGACTAGAAAATGGCAAGACTGTGACGTCACACTTCTAGTCTTAAGATCTTAAGACCGGTGAATCGGGGCAAAATCGTGTAGTGTGCGGCGGGCTTTAGATACAGAATCATGACATATTTCTTTTATTTTCTATTTTTTTTTTACAAATCAAAACACACACAAACACAAACACACGCGGTGCATTATTTTCCGCTTTCACGTTAAGTTTTGTATCATACTTGCGGCTGTGCTTGTCTGTGGTGAATCGGAAACAAATGAATTTATTTTGCTCCTATAGAAATGTCCATGTATTTCTGCGTTTGTAATCACTTTTTCAAGGTCCCTTGTGCGGAAGCTTGAAAGGGAAATGAAGAAAAGCTGTCGATTGGCTGGCGCAAAGGCACCCGCCCCCTCGCGGTTCCCTTCGTTCTCAGCTGTTGCTCGGCTTTTGAAAGGAATAAACCATTATTTTGATCGGCTAGTCAGTTACTGTCTGTAAACACGCAGTCGTTTTGTTTATTCATTATTCTCTAAGGTTTGTTAAGAAGAAGACTGTGAACAGTTTTGTAGACAGAATACCACATTTACTTTCATCATGTGCACCATGACATAAATGTCTTTAAAGTTACACGGATTACAACCGCTCATACCAGCAGAATATTATGAGAAAAACCACAAAAATAATCAAGTAAATGCATTCGAACGGAAATTGTGATAGTTGTGAGAGACGTCTTGATTTCATTTGGCTAACTATCGTAACTTCTTTTCCCTTTTCTCTTCCTCTGTTGATTCTCCTTCTGCTGATTCTGCTGCTTCCCTCCACAATAGTGACTTCGTCTCGTGCACTTTGCTAGGTTTGTATCAATTTCACACACACACAAGAATAACATAGCACAATGCGCTCTACAACAGCTTTCTGTCATACTACTTCCATCATGATGTAGATGCCTTACATTTGTTCACATTTACAAACGACTTCAGAGCAGGTCGTTGAGCACCGACAGTGGTGTCCCATAATCAAAATTTAATTTCATTAATGTTGTACTGTTAACTCAGAAACGCATTTATAGGTAGAGGCTAATTGTATACGGAACTAATCAACTGTAATCGCGCGTGAAATATTGTACAAAGATAATCATGGTAAGACCGGCATGGGTAGAGAAAAGAGGGGGTGGGGGTTGGGGAGGGCATGTTAAATTAAATCTATTCAATTAATCTATTAATGATAGTCTCCCCGTGATGACTCGGGATGTCAGCGTGGAAGGGGAACCACCCTTGTTCGGTGATTTAGCAAACGTTCCATCACAAAGAAACCAATAGTTCCCCAGCATCTTCGTCTCACTAGGATTTATTTTTTTTTTCTTTCTCTATGTACACATTTCCTGGCCTGTTGATGACGTATTTTGGAAGGCAAATATTATTCTGGAGGATATGGGTCAAGTGTTCTTCAGATCTTGTCGCTCTTTTTATCGTTGTACAACTGTGATATTATGAATCGTTGCAGTGTTCTCAGGCCTAGACTCGAGAGGGTAAGATTTGTATTGTCCGATTTTCCCAAAGTTTCCATGGATTCTTTCGCCAATATATACTTATCTTTTTGTATTCGTCAAAGCCACACAAATTATTCTACGTGTAGAAACATTCCCTCTCCATGTATGTGCGAAAATAAAGACTTACATAATATATTTAACTCAATAACGTCTCGTATAGAGTAACAACACACATTAAATCTCCGGGAGCATTTTGTAAAAAAAAAAAAAAAAAAAAAAAAAAAAAAAAAAAAAAAATCACCTCATTCAGAGGTAGCTAGGTACTTCTTTCTTCGGGTTTTAAATGAATGTGTTCGTATTCGATGTGAAACTGAATGCCTCGACGGGGGTGGGGGACTATTCTCATACTGTTTAATGTACCCCAAGTAACGCTTTGCGTCTTGTTTGTCCGTACAACATACGTCGTGCCCAGATCGTCAATATAGATCAGAGCGAACAAAAGCGCGCCACAACCGGCTCGACGTTTGTTGACACACTCTAAAATCACATTATTGTCTCTTATAATGATGTACATGGACTTCAATCCTCCGAACAAAATCACAGGTTTGTGGAAATTAGAATAGGGAAGGGAACGCGCAAACCAAATAGATACTGTTTACAATTGGAAGCAGATAGCTTGGTGCGTCTAGAGTTTAAATAACCTGTAAAACGTATGGCTACATTAAATCTCCTTTCCCTTGGCAAAGATAGTGATCCGATAGAATAAGACAAGGCAACGGCATGTCGTTTGTAGGAAGCAAGCCTGGTATTGGATGACTAGGCCAGTTCAAAGTTCCACTTCGTTCATTAGTAGAAAAAGGCCATTTATACTAACAGGTACGTCGGTGTTTGAAATTCATTGAGATAAGCATAATTGTGATGTGATGATTATTCATGTTATCCTAATGGTGCTTGCCGAGCGTATCCACCTGACATCAAGCCTAGTACTTGACAACATTTAAGTGAAAAAGGTATAATATATTCAATACAAAACGAGGAACTGGATGCCGGCCGAAGTGTTAATTACATACGGGCCATTCTGGCCACCTGTTCTACGCAAGTTCACATTTTGTTTTGGACGTGAATTCTATAATTTTGTTACGCCGAGCACTATGCACCAAGGAATATAAAAAGATTATAGGTAATTAGGATATGCCACATCTAGTTTGTTTGAATTACAAATACTGCGGGGCCTGGTTTATAAACGGGTGTGGATATTTGGGCTTTTACGTCACGGTAGTTGTTAGAATCTTTCCCAAACTTTCCAACGGCGACTGCCAAGTCACTGCCATAGTAACACGGAAGAATAACCGAAACAACTTTCATGTGTGGGAGTCGTGCTGATCATGTTAGGGCTAAGTTTTGAATTTTTCATTATTAACTTATACAATGGGTATAGAAAGGGGCGTTGTCGGTTGGTGGAAAGAACATGGTCACTGTTCATACAGTCAGAGAGTACAGTTTTTAGATCGCACTGTGAGTATATAATACACCATTGTGCAGTATATGAATAGTGACATTCTTCTATTCATGAACTGGCTTTGATTTGGAGGGGGCTGATCAGCAGAGAACAAGGGGGCGGGGCGGGTGAGGGGTACAGAATCAACGCTTTCATAGCACTTGGAAGTTGAAGTCACAAATGTGGTAGGACAGAGCTACAATTTTCTATAGATGTGCCCATGAAAACCTGACCGGATTATAGGATTTGGACGGACCCTGGGTCAGGCTCACTGAAAATGGAAGAACTGACATAATGTGAAAGATATAAAAAGGGAAAACCCATATTGTGTTGGCCATTGTGCACAAAATCATAACATCACCCGCTGTTATAGCCGCAGTGCACTTGCTCACTTAACGACAAATTAAACAATAAAGCTTCACAATGGCAATGAACTCGTAGAAATTAAATACGTCTGCATGCTGTTCCTGTTACTACTATTCCCACGTTTAACGTTACTACTTCTACTATCTGATTCACTACTCTGCCAATGATAAAAGTAATGGCAAGAGGGATGTATGAACACAATGGAAGTAGTATCATTAGTAGCGGCAGGAGTAAAAGTAGTTGTAGAAGTAGTAGTAATAGCAGTAGTAAATAGGTCGTAGTAGTAGTAGTAGTAGTAGTAACAATAATGATAATAATAATATTAACAATAATAATAATAACAATGATAATGATAATAATAATAATAATAATAATAATAATAATAATAATAACAATGATAATGATAATAATAATAATAATAATAATAATAATAATAATAATAATAACAATGATAATGATAATAATAATAATAATAACAATGATAATGATAATAATAATAATATCTATCAGTGGCTATTTGTATAGCGTGAAGTGCAGGTCCACCTTTCAGTGTTCGTGGCACTTTGAAAAAGAAATTTATACAAAACGTGACAACAAGGAAGAGAATAACAAACAGACAAACAGACATGTTCCTGATAGGGATCACAACAGTAGTAGTAGTAGTAGTAGTAGTAGTAGTAGTAGTAGTAGTAGTAGTAGTAGTATATACTAGTAGCAGCAGCAGCAGTAGTAGTAGTATAGTGGTAATGGTAGTAGTAGTAGTAGAAATAATAGTTGGAGTAGCAGTAATGGTGCTAGCAGTAGTAATGATAGTACCAATGGTAGTAGCAACAGTTGCAGTACATAATTATTAATACTAGTAGACATGGTAGACGAAGTAGTAGTAACAGTAGCATTGATTATAGTGATTTCAGAATTGGTATCACTAATTTTAGTGTCGTTGATGTTGCTGTCATCCGCAACATAACAACATCATCATAATGATTAACGATTCTAATTACGAAAAGTTCATTAGGATTTGACAAAAATTCTGCTCACATGCTTTGAAAGAAGTGGGCATTCTCTAATAAGAAACAAATTATTACAGAGTGGAATAGATCTAATTATAGTCTAGACGAGGATTCACTACACGCTTTTGATGGTCACTCCACGGTGGTTGACGTGGTTCCATCCTATTCGAAGGATTCGTAACCCTCATCTCGACCGATGAGTGAAAGTTTAGGCAAGCATCACCGTCAGAGGATGACACCCCAGGGCTATGGGGTCGCAGTCGGAGCAGTAAGGATGAAAGATGGATGGACAGGAGGGGGCGTTTCCATCCAGTGATGTCGATAAATAACAATAAAAATCTTAATAACTGGCATGTTGATGCTTTTAGTATCGTTGCTGGTATTGAATTTAATGCTCATATGTTTGTTCAACTTTGCTTGCTCTACTTTGATGCCATTTTTTCACAAAAAAAAAACAAACAAACAAGAAAAAAACAATGACAAGAAAATTTATTACACTGCTAGATAACCGAGTCAAGGCATCATATCATTGCCAGTTAAATGTCAAATGTCAGATGTATCATTTTTGCTCATCCTGCTAGAAATAACACTTTTATGGGTATTGCTTCCTCTTGTCGAAGTAGGGCATTACAAGACCTAATGTCCAAGAGGATATAGACTTCGCTCCATTTACGTGTCTTGAAGATTTTGGTTCGCTGATTAAACGCTGTGGCAAATCAGCGATGAGACTTTCTCTATGGATTATGAAATAAAACATCATAAGAGTGATTATAATCAATACTTCCAAAGCGCTGTCACGTAGGCCTACTTGAGTTGTCAAGCGAATAGAGAAAAACGCGATAGAAGGTAGAATCTTCATCGTTTATTGTCCTCAAATAATTCATTGCTTGTAACCTTCACCTCCATTGTCTGTCGGTATTCTTTTCAAGGTTTACTCTCTTTTTTTTGTAGCCATTATCATTTGTTTTTGTTTGATTTCTAGCTTCGAAATGAATGAACCCAAAGCTCCTAAGAGTTGATTGTACCTCAATTGCAATAGACACTTCCTCCCGAAATCATGTCTCGTTTGGGACTTTTTGTTTTGTTTACATTCGATGTGTAAAAAAAGGGGAAAACCTATAGACACAAAGGGACATACTACAGGAGAGAGAAAAACAGGAAAAGGTACACAAGGCGAAACATACTACAAAAGGGTGTAGGGAAAAAATTAATAAATTCGACACGCAAAACAAACAACAAAAAAAAAAAAGAAAAAAGAATATCAATGGGTTCACGGCAATACGAGCAAGTGAGATTAATAAAGGAAGCTACCCAGCCTTACGAACTTTAGGCCACTTGTTAACTTCCCCCCGGTGAAAATATCCCATTGTTACCAGCGGATGAAGAAAAACGGACCATTCCATTTTTCTTTTCTTTTACTGTTACTATTAATATTTTCTCTTGCGGTCGGTGAGGGAGAGGGGCGCAAGCCCTGGATAATATACAAATTTAGGCGTCTACCGTCAGTGCCTAAAGTATGTGTTGTTGTCTTTCTGGTTTGTTTCCTCATAGGTGCGTATAATAGGACATTACTACCAATAATGTGTGAATTAGAGATAGCCGCCTTCTCTTTAGAAAACGTGTTAAAGTGCAACTACTTTTTTTTATCTGCAATCTTTTATACATGTGTATAAACACCAGTCTGAATTGAACATGCGAAAATAGTGAGCTTGAAGTTGGATTCGTTGATTTCACACAAATGTACATCCACAGTGAAGCTTGATGAAGCTGTATAAAGTGTAGCATTTCCGTATGCCTTTTGAAATTGATTGGTTACAACCAATTTCAGAAAACGCATGTTCACCGAAACATGTGTTACAGTGTTTCTGACTTCCGTAAACAAAAACAAAAACCCCCAAAGCAAACAAACAAACAAAACAAAACACAAAGACAAGCAAAAAAAAAAAAAAAAAAACCACACAAACACACACACACACACACGCACATTATACGCACCAAAAAATAACTCGGGGTAGTAATGATTAGCAACCGGTAGACCGGAGATTAGTGAAACAGATCATAACTGTATCAATGATATACAGTTGTATCAGTCCTGGATAACAAACTTAATCGCACTGCTTTTAGCTTTTGACATTGAATTCATTTCTTGTTTACTTGATAGCACATTAAAGCTACATTTTGTATGCATTTATTTGCTTAATTCATTGGCTATACGCCATGGATGTGTAGGCCTAAGCATTCATTTTGCCGATATTACTTCCTTATATGTTTTTTATTACTTCCTTATATGTTTTTTCTTTCAATTATTTTCTTTCTATTTTGAAGGCGCTATGTATTGCACTGAACTTTTGTCTATAGGTAGCCACTTTGACGTGAGCATTCAAAACTTAAAAAAAAATAATAATTATAGAAATTCCTTCTGAAGCTATGCGGTGTGAGAGGCACTTATTGACTATAAACAGTTTGATCAAGTTGGCAACAGTTAGAATATCATAGTACCATCTGTTAAGTTTTCCCATTACGCACTGGACACTCAACATAAGCAAGACTATGATTTCTATTTCCATAATCATTTCAAATTAGATAGGCATGTTCTTTCAAATTAAGACATGGTTCTGTTCTTCCTCCTTTTTCTCATATTATGTATGATCCATATATCCATGTCAGACTAAAAGTTGATCGTAAAGAGAATAAGGTGTACTTTGGTCGTGTAAGAGTATGTCTTCAATGATGGACTTGGCGTGTTAATATAGCTCATAATATATCGCTCACCTGGATTAGATTGTGTCCCGTTGGGCGTGACCACTGCTGTGGATGTGTCGAGCCCAGAAACGGTGGGGATCATCTGGTCCTCGTAACCATAGTTACTGTTTCCGTCTCGCGAGCAGCCGTTCACCGCCACGGCCATCACGCCTTGGTCCTCTTTCGGCTTTCCCATGACTAAACCAAAGGTTCCACCTTGTACCAGCAAGTTACAAAGATAGTTGCACGCTATAAAAGACGAGCTGTGCAGCTAAGGACGCGCCGGCTCACTGAATTCCGAAGATATTACTTCTTTAAGATGTTGCGGTTTTCTCCACTCTGGAACTTTTGATTGGTCCTGCACCTGATCACGGACAACACCAATTATTTCCTAGTTGCCAGGTTTCCACCTTGTTGCCAGCAGTGTTGTTGTTGTTGTTGTTGTTGTTGTTGTTGTTTGCTTCTTTGTCTGTTTGTTTCCTCTTTCCGTGACAAACCGTGTCAATGTGGTAGCTTGGACCGGATGCAGTTTTGCAGGAACAGACGGAGCTCTCGAGGTCCACTTGTAAGAGGGAAACAAAATGCGAGAAAAGAAGGAAGAGGGTCAGGAACTGGGCTTCTGTAGAGGATTTCGCTGGGAGCAATCGGAGTACAAGAACAGACACTAACACAGTAATGATAACGTGACAGTGATAAAAGGCAAGGTATTAGCGAAATCATCCACTGTCTATCGTACAAGTCATAACCAGTGGGTATGATAACACATGAACTCACTTGCACACCAGCAAACCAATCACAAGGACAAACACAAACACGTTGAAATAGAAACCAAAGGAATCAAGGAAATATTGACAAACAGTCATTCTTTCAGATTAATTGAATATTCTACTGTGAGTCTTTCTACCCTCTCCCCCATCATCAAAGTTTGATAGTAACAAAGATGTGTTGTTACGACATATCTGACACCGTTCAGTTCTCCTAGCTCCGTGAATCTCTTGGTCAACTTTGCTACATGGCTTTATTCAAATCAGCCATTTTCACATTAATTCGAGTCATTAGAACGGAATACACTTGACGGCTTAACCTTCTCATCTTCCTCCTAACCCCCCCCCCCCCCCCACCTCTTCCATCTGCTCCCCTCTCCCGGCTACTCTACTCTGTCCGACCTGAGGACAAAATTCAGGGATGAAAACGTGAAATGCATACATCTTTGGTTGAGTAGCAATATGGCATGATATTAATTCGCCTGAACAGACGTATCAATCAAACCCACAACGAATATGCATGCTCCCGACATTCGTGTATAGGCAATAGCATGGAAAAGTGGGTTATCACCAGCGTCTATACAGCTGTACATTGAATGATGATGGAGCTTGTGGTATGGGTATTGACGTGCATGTTACCTTAAGTGACCAAGAAGATGTAACACGAAGAGCGTAAAAAAGAGAATCGAGTATCTGTAGGCAGAGCTCGACACTATAGGTTACTCTGGTGGCCCGTTGGAGCAACTAATATCTTTGAATTTTACATTTTGGTAGGCCGAAATAAAAGGAATTATCGATACATTTCGAATCCTTGTTGCCCGATCGGGCCACCAAAAGATAACCTTTTTGGAAATTTGGCTGTCCGACATTATTTCTTGTAATCTTTTTTTTTTTTTTTTTTTTTTTTGGGGGGGGGGGGGGGGGGGGCTTGGCCATCCCTACCGGGCCACCGCTAATGTCCAGTCATGTTGTACTGATATAATCATACAACTATTATGCAGGAAGTATCACATTCTATGTAAAATATCGGCAGGCTCTTCTTGAAAGCATCCGTTGAACATTTCTTTCATTCTCATTTATTTCAAATCATTTGCACGCGCTCTTTTAAACTACTCACAGTAAGCGCCAGTTTCTACACCACACTCTCAACAATATCCAGAACACAATAATATATTTCTAATCGACTGATTCTATTGTGTCCATTTCACGTAATGCAAAATAGAATTAGAGAAATAAAAACAGCGCTAGTGGCGGCTGCCAGTGCTGTCATGTAATATTAATCAATATTCTTTTTTTTTATTAAATTAATCAATATTCTTCTTCGCGTAAAACAACTATTACTATGACCACTCTTTTTGTACTGTATAATGCGTTCTCACAGCTTCATCATACATGTTGAATATTTGCTTTACAAGATGATTATAAATTGCCTTAAAGCTTTAAATTGCGACAAGTTACACTTAGATATATGCACGGACACATGTAGGCCCTATATGAATTAATAAAATAACTTCCATATGAGCATCAGTTGGTTCAGGTGTTAAAAAAAGGAGAAATTGGCGGCCCAAATCTACAGTAAGGTAGACTTTTCGACAGCATTTTTGCTTGCTTATAGAGTAGTCTGTTGCTTGTGACTTCTATGCCATCGTGATCAGTGTCAAATCCGCCAGGCCCATTAAATTGTACAGGGGTAAGGAACAGTGTGTGCGTGTGTGCGGGGATTTCGCCAAAGAATCGCCAAAACGACTGAGCCTCCGTCCCGCGTGACGGAGTGTCGCGATGAAAACAAAAAATGAATGAAGGGTATTTGTCACAGCTCGACCTTCGAAGAAGAGAATTAAAGCCGTCAAGTTGTCCATTGCCGAACAGACTCGTATTCCTGGTTTGAACCGAAAAGAAACCTTCCCCCGAAGGCTGCTGGGCTACCAGCGAAGTGGACGTCCGTCTGGTGAAGTGGTCGCAGCGTACGTGGTCAATCAAAACGACCGCCAAAGGTTGCATTTCAAAGGTTGCATTTCTCGTGTTAAACAAGCCTACCCCCATGCTCTTCCCCTTCCCCATCCTTATTGTCTTTCCCCGTTTCGTGTGTAAAAGTGTGTGTGTATGTATGTGTTTGTATCATACGAATGCGTGTGTCTCTTGCCGCATGAGATGACACCGTCAACAAAGAACTTATTTACCCCGTGAGCTGTCAATTCCAAGCACCACTTAAGGGTGTCATTTTACAAAAAATATACGACCGGCGTTCTGCAGTGTTGATCCTACAGAGCGACGTATCGCTTTCCTGACTCGGGGCTCAGTGCTCGACATGGATATGACGGACAGGCAGACACCCTTATTCTCTTATCTAATAACACAGACAGAATCCTAAGGAAAGGAATCCAAGCTTGAAATAAACAAGGAGCACTCATTCTGTCACAAACAAACAATCTTGCTGTAGAAAAAGTGCACGTGATACATTATGAACATATTTCCCTACATATTGACTTAACTGTTGAATCAGGGAGATGCGATAAGGCCAAACACATGCTATTTCTCAATTTTGAAATACAAATCGAGAACATGCTTAAAATGAATAAATTTCCACAAAAATGGTCAAGAATGTGTTGATTATCAAAATCTCTTTTGTGGTACATTGTGGTATGATATTGAGCACGCCATGCGCTCGTGTTTATGTTACCGGGATGGCCAGCATTCAAAAAAGGGTGACTGGATAGCTATTTTAACCAGACTACATTATTGGCGACGCCAGTAAGTGAATTCAAAAGACATATATACGGAGAAGGTGCACATTTAATATTACGTGGGGGTTATGGCCAGAAGGAAGCTATGGTGGAGAATGAAACTAGGCAATCCTATCTCTCAGTGTGGGACTCGGCGGAAATCCACTTACCTCCTCAACTCACCGACACTGGTTCACGATAAAAATATCCTATGTTTACCAGATCCAACCAAGGGTCACTGCCGGAGCTTGCTACCGTAACCACATATCAACAGTCACTGAATTAACGCCAAGAAGGGTTTCCCCATGAATGCTATTATTGTTCACCACCGAAGTTCACCACGTCGCCTGTCTACTTTTATTCGCAGTTCGGTAATTCGCACGTCGAGGTTCGGTCTTTCTGTTTGTCTGCGCCCGAGCGAGTCGAAAACGCTTACTACCTGCTTTACGTAACAATCAGCTATGCTCGCAAGGAAGCGATTCCAAACGCTTTTAATGGGCCAACGCGGGGTACCGTACCTGGTGACGTCATGGCAAAATCATCCAATCATGTGGATGGCCTCAAAAACTAGCAAAGTTCTCTCTTTTTCTCTGCTCCTTGTTGTTGACTGGAGGTACACACGTACACACACTCGTGATTCTGAGTTTAAACTCGGGACTGCCCAGTTGTCTTTTACCATAATCAGAAAAAAGAAGAAGAAAAAGAATCAACCTGCCACTTACGACTTAACATCTTTAAGAATGAACATGGGAAAAACCTAACCAAAAAACCCCCATGATTACAATTTGTGATTGTTTCATTGAGCTTAAAAAAGAAACAACTATTCCTTGAAAAGCACGTATAACACGTATAACGTTCATCTCACTA
The DNA here is from genome assembly GCA_033980235.1 of Diadema setosum. Lineage (NCBI taxonomy): Eukaryota > Metazoa > Echinodermata > Echinoidea > Diadematoida > Diadematidae > Diadema > Diadema setosum. Next base: position 28,669,859 of record CM067074.1, read on the forward strand.
CATTGTGTATTCAACAATCGAAACTGTAACAATATTCAACAACTGAAACTGCAAAATTACCATTCTATGAAAGACCTCAGAGATTTTTTAAACCTAAAGTAAAATGAATCATTAGTAGAAAAATGAAGATAAATAAACATTAACATACACACACCCACACACACCCACACACACACACACACACACACACACACACACACACACACACACACACGGGCGCACGCGCTTACACTCATTTACACATTTACCGGAAATACATCTACACACATTCTTGAGCATAATAAATTCAAACACAAACCTGCAGAAACATGATTTCATAGAAAATGGACTTGAGACACTACTTTAGTTTTATTTCTCCCCTACAAACAAGTGTTTGATATTATACCATTTTATTATCGTCATCGATTGAATGCACTTACAAAGTTTTCATTCCTTTGTTTTCCTTGCTGAGGTCCCGATCCACTCCCGTCTCTGCCTGTTCTGGCTGGCTGTCTCATCTTGCCCCCCCCCCCCCCCCCCATTCAAAAAAAAAATTAAGCAATTGATCTTTATACTATTTGTGACCGTGCACCACAAAACATGCACTCCTTGATTTCACGTGAGGACTCAAAACAGATGAAATTGGTCAACTCTGTCAATCTTGAGGTTTTTTCACATTTTCTGAAAGAGCTATCTCTCTTCTACATTATTCTTTAGTTTGGGATCATAACATGAATGGGAAAGTGTGTTTTCAGCAGTTTTTCTACAACCCTTTTTGGGGAGAGTTTAGAATGATCAGACATGTATTAGAGGTCCCTTTTCATTTCTTGAAATCCTTTGTACACTCTTTACTTTCAAGTCTAATAACTTTTGAAAGAATAATGCTACTGCTTTGTAAGTTGGCATTAATCATAGACAGAATGGCCCGAATTCACGAAGGTGGTACAAATGAAACCATGGTTTAAACCATGGACAAAAACCATGGAGCGCCAAGTGTCGCATGGAATATTTCGTCACGAAATCAGTCATTTCGTCGATGAAATTACTATTTTGTAACAAAATGACAACATTTTGTAACTAAATGAACATTTCGTCCACGGAATGATAATTTCGTTAACGAAACCTGTCATTTTATCGACGAAATGACCAATTTCGTAACGAAATATTCCGTGCGACACTTGGCGCTCCATGGTTTTTGTCCATGGTTTAAACCATGGTTTTGTTTGTACCACCTTCGTGACTTCGGGCCTAAGTGTTGATAGTACATGCTCAATTTAAACTTAATCTGATAATTCCTTCATTGTTGGTGCTCCGGTGGTTGACATCCTGTGTTTTGTCCCTTTCATTTCACAGCTAGCGCGGCTTGATTAAAGATTAAGCGCTTGAATAGACCCTGTACTTCAGAGCCTCTTTTCTCAGTTCACACTTTTCCAGAGTGTGTGCTTTCTTTCCGGTATGTAGATAGGTTAGGGGAGTCCATTTGAATTGAGATATACATCATTTTAATTTCATTTGCATCAGTTATTAGATTTACGGATGCTTCCAATTTGATTTGTACTTTCATTTCATCAAAAACACAGAAATGAAATGGAATCAAAGTCATGTCAATGAGACGTAGATTTGACAAGAAAAGGGGCAAGAACGTGAAGATGGCAGGAGGTACGTGTCATGGGTGTGTACTCATGTGTGTGGTCATCATACACTTTTTTTTTTGTTAACAAAGTACTTAATTTGTGAATAGGTCAATGTATCTTACAAATAGAGACAGATTGTCATAGCAACATATCTTTCCTCATGATTATGCTTTTACCTATCAAAATAGTCAATCACTGTACCAACTATAATCTGTTAATCGCGATCTGATACCACTGAAATTTGACGAGGAGTTCGTTGTCTGTCCATAGCTTAAGCAACATCTGTGAGACTGCGGTCGATTTGTTTGTTGCCATGGCGATGTTAAAATCACAAATCATCAATACTCCCTAGAGGGTATAATGAAGCTCAATCCGGTTGCACATTCAAGTACCTGAAGGACACCGTGTAGGAAATATCCCGCACACTCCTTTTTCACGATTTGGTCAAGATAAGAAGTCTTATTAATTTCTTTCTCCATTTTCTTTTTCAATATTTTCTTTTTCCTGTTTTGAGTGAGGCAAGTTTTCAAACGTGAGTGATACAAGGACATCATGGTGCAATTTCCTCGTAAAAAAACGGACCCACTTCTTGTTTTTCTATGTGCGTCATGGTCTATTCGTAGCTTGGCAATGAACGTTAGCTTCGTTTAGAGCATGAAATCGCGTTTCCATGACAACTCATGCTCGGACTGAAGTGCATAATGATACATTAGTGAGCGAAACCGTTATTGGTCAGCTTGAAATAATTACCTTTGGGAACAGTGATTTAAAAAAAAAATAAGATATCACCTTTGATGCATGTGTGTACATCTGTTGTATCACAAAACATCCTAAAATACAAATTTTTCGCAATAAATCCTGAAATATAAGGATATATCAGTATTTTTCTCAATAAACCATAACTGCAGACGGTTTAGTCTGGAAGCATTCTTATTATAACTATTGTTCACATTTTGTGTATTTAACAATACTTAACATCGATTATAAGGATTCAAATTTTTACAGTGGTTGTTTCTATCCCTAACTCACATTTTAGAACTATTGTAGAGCACTGCTGCTGGGTTTTAGTTTCATCTGCAAATGGTAAATTATGCCTTTAAAAGCGAAAAGAACAGAAATCCCCATGCAGTTGCATGATTGTGTGTTGAATTCTTTTTTTTTTTTTTACTCCATTTCAATGAAATGGGGTCAAAAGAGGCCTGAGCTTTCGATCCTAGTAGAGTCTTCGTAAGAGGTCATTTTGCCTCTGACGAAGATTCTGCTAGGATCGAAAGCTCAGACTCTTTTGACTCCATTTTACTACATTGACTCGCCACTATTGGATAAGCAGTTTTCAGCAGCTTTTTTTTTTTTTTGCTATCTTATGATATAAGAAAGATCTGACCACCTTCAACTTTCGACAAGAATGAAGGCAAGCATCTGAAACGAAGTATACATTTTCTGTCGTACTTTGCTCGTGATATTGCGTTGTTGAATTTTGCAAGGTAGATTTGATATTGGGGAACATGTTGTTACGCCATTAAGGTTTAAAAATAAAATTGATGCTAAACTTTCTCTTGGCGAAGTATGTTGCTATTTTGACACGTTTGAATCTAAATGGTGAGAATGAGATATTTAAGTGAACATATTTGTCTTAGTCAACTCTTTGCAGGAAAATAAATCCTTTGTAAAAACTGCAGTTAAACATTTGATTGAGATACGAGATAGCAGTAATGTTAACTTTGCGTGAAAAATCAAAATTGTAATATCTGTCCCTCTACAAATCGAAACCCAAATTTTTTTTTCATAATAACAATCCTCAGCAGCAAAACTGATTATTGATAAGAGACTCTGATGCGGAAATGAAGTCGAATTATACGTATTTTCTGTTTAAAATAAATAACAGCCATTAAGAACAGAACAATGTTATGGAAATAAATCTCTCAAATGGCAATAATTAAAAGAAAGCTATTCTAATTGTATGTCAGTTCAATAATTAAGGGAAATACAAGAAGATATTTTTTTTTACCGCATTTTACATTTATCACTACATTATCAATGTCGCCATATTTTGACAGTACTTTTGTATGAGAGTTTCATGTACACAAGGAGAAAATGATGATAATGATAATAATAGCCTGCTCATGTGCATGGTCCTTGCAAAGTTAACTGTCAGTTGCTGTGCGATTGTTTTGTTCATGAGCACATTTCGTGAGCTGAAACGTAGACTAGAGTATTGTATAATGTAAGCGATCCATTACGTGTAATTCAAGAATTTTTCACGTAACCGTGGTAACGCAACTCTTCAAGAGGATTATTTCTGGAATCTACCCCAATCACATACATCACAGGAGAACCGTGTTAGTAGGCGTATTATACTATATTTCAATTATTTAGACAAAGGAAACAATCGTTAACTTCCTTAAAGCATGGTATAGAGAACATGTCAATTCAATTTCAATTCAATGTTTTATTTCATTTTTCGACAAGAACATAAAGACATCACTTTTTTGGGGTAACAGAAAATAAGGTGCGTAAAACTATGTAAGATGAAAAGAATGTACAATGATTACACATTATCATAAAACTCAAGTGATTAGAAGTAAGTAAACAGTATGCAAAATTCGAAAAATGGAGGGACCTACTAAAAAGACAAAGCTTGTAGGGTGTGGGCCCCTCAGAGGAAAAACATCAGTTGAGAGCAAAGTAAAAGTCTGGAAGCCTACTAGAAAGAGAAATCAACAAAAACAGACAGATATACACACAAATAAACATGATACAAGACTGGACTAGGAGTAACAGTACAACATTGTACAACAATGTCACTTCACATTTAGATCAAGCAATTCTCTTCGTTCAGGGTTCTTGATATAAAGGAAAAAAGAAGAAAGAAGACTGTGCTCAGGGGAATTATATAATGATTATGATTAAAAAATGAATTAAAATAAATAATTAAAAAACACTGGCTTGTTCTCAAGAAAATATCACGTTCCTATGATAAGACATTGTAAATGAAATAAACTCTGTACAAATCATTCATCTAGAATCGACAGCTGATCAAAGCTAATGTGACTCTAAATGGTGGGGGATCTCAAATTCATGAGCAAAAATTTGCCCTATATACACACATCATTGTGACTTACCGGACTCATGCAGTTATTTAGGTGTTGTTGTTGTTGTTGTTGTGGTGGTGGTTTTTTTTTTGCCTCTTATTTTTTTCAACAAGAAATTAAATGCACGGCAAGTTTTTTAAAACAGCCCAAGAAAAATTTGACAACGATTTCCCCTTCTTTATCATAATGTTTCAACGCTGTCGCCTTACCTGTTTGTCAATTTGTTTGTTATTAAATCATATCTTTCCATTGATGTTATCACAACAAAGGCGAAATCATGACATTGGTCAAGGATTGTTTTTAGAACAAAAGAAAAACAAATCTTAGTCAACGATATGAAACATCTTTTTAAAATTATCTGCAACAACATCATCATCATCATCACCAACAACAACAGCAGCAGCAGCAAGAAAAACAACAAGAACAACAGCAAATCCCCCATGCTAACATACTCATATTCACATCTTGACCGACTGTGAGTGGCAGTGTTCTTTAATGATGAATATATGAAGACAATCAGTGTATCGTTTTTCAGTCTCTTTCAATTTGTCAATTTTTCGTAGCAACTAAAATCTGGAAGAACACTTTATACATGTCCATCCTGAAAAAGACAAACAAACAAAACATAAAATACAAAGAAAAAGGAACGTGTTAAGTAAATAGCATATTACCCTATCCTTGCATTTATTCTACACTGAAAACGATCTTTGTAAAAAAAAAAAAAATATATATATATATATATATATATATATATATATATATATATATATAATATAATATATAATGTTCAGAATAAGAAACGTTTTAAAGGGAAAGTTAGAGATGAAACAAAATAAAACGAACAAATTGAAGCGAAATTCTTCAAAGATCGTTTGAAAAAATGAGGAATGCTTTCGGGCCTTCGTGGTCTCGAAAGTATTGTTTTCGGTAATCATCAATCTTAAGGGGGAGGCGACAGCGTTTATAGTTGGGGGTAAGAGACGTGCGTCCCCCACAGACAATTCCACCCCTCGTGTCTTCGAATTGCTAGTCCGTTAATGGGGGCCCCTCATCCATTTTTCGAAAATCGTGACAACGTCGTGTAGATTTCACGTCAAGGCTTAAAAATAAAACAACAACAAAAACAGGAAAACATCAGAAAGGCGGGAAAGGATACAAGGGGGAAAAAAACACACCTAATAATTCCAACCACTCGGTTTCCTTCTACCGATTTACTCAGAAAAAGAACTAAAATCCTAGTTACTTGGGTAACACTATAATTGCTGGTAGTGTTACGTGTTTAATGGTGCTGTTCATCTGTACGCGTTGCTGCTGTTGTTGTCGTCGTTGTTTTTTTTTTATTTATCCCATAATCGAATGGATGAGTGAGTAAATGAATGAATTAATAGGCCTATATGAATGTATGAACAATTCTGCAAGAGAATCTAAAGAGTTTTTCAGAGAGACATGCACACGTCCGCTTTGATAGTTATTGAAAGAGAAGAAGAGGAGGAGGAGTAGGAGGAATATCTAGCTGTTTTGAATGAATGTTTGAAATAGATGATATAGTTTTTGTTGAGATGGGGCTTCAGATTTTGATTTTTTTTTTGAAAAGATAATAACAATAATGATAATGATAATGATTGAACTTCTGAAATATGAAAGAGTATGCAAATCTTACAGGCATTCAAAGTTTATTTGAAGAAAATCGCTTTTGAAATGGCTGAGTTATCCAAAAATATTGTATTAGGACCATTTAGTTCTTGGATTTATCAGCTATTTCAAAACCGATTTTCATCAAATAAACTTTGCTTTTCTTTCAGAATTGTATGCGCTCTCATATTTCATAAGTTGTTTCTTATTATCCCATAAAAAATTAAAGTCCTATCTCAACCAAAATTAGACCATTCCTCGAAAAAGATAAAACACATAGCCTATCTAATGATGATAAAAAAGAAGTGAATGCCCTCCTTAGCTGGGGTAACGAACAAAGCTGTTTAATATGTACCAGCACTCACGCGGATTAAGTTAACATTCACGGCCGTGCATGATAGTGCATTTTGTGCAGTATAATGACCTTACCGGAGTATATCATCAATACTGACGGGTAAAAGGGAGAAAGTGGATGAAGATACCGTTTCTTGTAATTTGTTTCTCTGCTCTTTAAATTATATCATTGTTACTTTAGGAATGCCTGCCTCAGATTTGGCCTGAATCGTCTACAAAACATTTTTGTTTACATCATAACATTAAATCTTGTTAAAAAAATTAATGATATCAGTGACTTGGAACAAAGCTTGTAGACATTCACGCTCTAAACGAACGATATTAATTTGACGAGCAATCTTCTCACAGTCTTCAAAATCAGAATTTGGTGAGGTAGCATAGATCTGAAAATGGACAAGAGCTCATTTGGATCTTTTAGTATAGATTACAATTACTACGTTACCTTCGCTTACAGAATTTCAGTAACATCATGTCCTCCTTTTTCTTCCCTTTTAGTCCTTTTTGCTAAAAAGGATTCCAGCTATAGTGCTGTGTCGCCAATCTTTTGAAAATCAACCCTAACTACTTGATAGATCACGTAAAGCAAACCGGTTGGTACAATCTTACATTAACTATGATTTCGTAACCCAATTCCTTTCCATCAAAATGTATACTTACACACACGCATTTGTATGTTTTGTATGTATGTATGTATGTATGTATGTCTGTATGTATGTTTATTATTTACAAGCACGTGAGTGTATGAACTTGAGTATGTACCTATTAACGAATGTGTTGGTGATTTAGCTAAGTATGTATCAGCAGTATACTTTTGATGGCATCATGCGCACGCTCTTACGTGGTTAAATTGAAAATGTGCGGTTATCGAGTGTCATTGACCGCATGCTACGTTGCTGGCACACATTCCTTGACCGAGAAGACACTGGCATTGTATTGGTTCATGCAGGTAAAAGGGATCCGCCATGTTCAGGATGTGCGACATCGTATCTAGTTTATTGTACCTAATAATTAATTGATTGATTAATTACCCAACCATTATGCTAAATAGAATTCTTTATATGAAAGACGATTTATTGAGATTTAAATTAGTAACAGATAACTTATGTTCTTTTTGTAATAACAGCGAAGAAACAATTATGCATACATTTTGTTCTTGTATATATTCAAACGAGATATGGTCAAAACTTGAGCTTTGGCTGTCCCGTAATGCTATTCATATTAAGCTTACAAATCAAAATAAATTATTTGGTTTTTATGGACGTAATAACAGTGCCCTCAATTGCATTATGATTATAGTAAGGAAAGAAATTTTTACAGCCAAATGCAAAAATTGTTTGCCAGTTTTTGAACAAATCATGTCAGCGATAAAAAGTTATTATGATATGGAAAAGTATATATGTAAAACAAATCTGAAAGAAAAGAAATTTATGAAAAATTGGTTACATTTTACTAAATGTTTCTGATTGTGTTTTCTTATGAAATGATTTGTCAGGTAATTTTCTGACACTTTGAAAAGAATTTGCAATTTGTAATTGATTTTTGTAAGTGTTTGCTGTTCTTATTGTATTTAGAATGGCCAAGAATATCATGTGTTAAATCTGCATGTACATACATATCTCTTTTTGTATATATTTGTGTGCATGATATTATTCAATAAAGGAACCCTGTGGAAGGGGAAAAAAAAAACTATTATTGACCAATACATCTCTTAAGTTTTTGTTCTGTATATCTCTCTATGACGAAACACACACACACACTCACACACACACACACACATATATATATATATATATATATATATATATATATATAAAATTATATATATATATATATATATATATATCTATATATATATAAAATTATATATATATATATATATACACTTGGTGATTCTATCCTTCTATGAAGAGTGCTCGATATCCTCAAAGGAAGAGCTTTAGACAGAAGTATTGCCTGATGATTGCCCCTAAATGAAGGTGGCATGAAACTCCGAGTAGCAATAAAATACGGATGAACCTGATGTCAACCGAGTGAACTTGTTGCAATACTTCTGTCTATATATATATATATATATATATATGTAGATATATATGTGTGTGTGTGTGTGTGTGTGTGTGTGTGTGTGTGTGTGTGTGTTTTGATAGAAAAGGGATTTGAAGTTTCGGTGGCCCGAAATAAAAGGATATATAATATTTCATTTTGCATTTTAGCTGCCCGATAGGGCCATTTTTTTTTTGCCCATGATCTCCATCTGATTTGTTCAGATATCATCAGTTAATCCAGTTAATTTAATTTGTTATCGTCGATTTGCATTGAAACCCAGCCAATAAACTTAATGATGACCATCAGCTAAATTCCAGCCGGACAAAGAATCGGTATGACCAGCCGGGAGAATTTGTTGAAGTACATAATTATTATGCATGCGTTTGTGTGAGTAACGTGCTCCTTAACAGATATGATTTGTCACGCACTATTCCATGGCAGTGTAACATTGCGTATTTGACATGTTGTCGCCGTTTTTCTTCTTCGTTTTTTTTTTTCTTACTCTCTTTCTCGAAGTAGAGTTTCCCGGCTGATAGCCTTCGTTTGAACCTCACCCGCTGTAACCGACTCTACCAGCAGAGCGAATGGTGTTGCGTAATAAAAGGCTATATCTCAGGATAAGACGCCAATCAGATGTTTGTTTGTTTGTTTGTTTGTCTGGGGGAAAGAAGGGTTGGATCAGGTTGGAGGAAGGTTTAAAAAGTAGCAGAAGAAACGTGACGTATTATTTCGCGTTTAATTTGGGGAAAAGCGCAATGTTTACAAAAATTGAGATAACGTAATGACTGTAACGTTTCCATAATTATTCAAAACATTAAATGTTAGATGTAAAAATAAGTGTTATCCAATGATTTTTAAGTGAGTTTTCTTTCTTGTTTTGATATTTCACATGTATCATGTTCTCATATTGCATTGCACTTTTTATTATATCATCCAAAGTCTTTTTTTTTCCCAATACTACCTTCCCTGAAGGTTTTTACAAATCAAATTTGCTCACACAGGCCGATGAATCTACTTTGCAATGAATGTCAATAAACGTTATCTTTCCAAGACTACATCCAACACAAAACAAAAAGAATAACCCCAAAGGCATAATTATCGTCAAAGTTTACACAATTAAAAGATTGCTCGAAGAGAGAGAGAGAGAGAGAGAGAGAGGACGAGAGAGAAAGATAAACAAGATGATACACTGTAGTAATAATATCGATGATAATCGGATAATGACGATCGATGTATTACAAGCATTCCCCGAGCGGTGAAAGATGTTTTCCGAGCCTTTCTCTTGATTAAGTTTCCCCTCTAATCTACTTTTTTTTTTAAAATAATCTTAAAGTTTGTAAGCAATGTGTAGGCATTATTATCTTTACACATATTTGAATGTACTTTTGCATGTAACTTTGTCATGTACTTTGTGTTGTTGTTATGCAGGGCCCCTTTCTAACTCAGTTTTTTTTTCTTTTTCTTTTTTTTTCTTTTTTAACCGAATGGGCTACCCTGTGAAAATAAAACGGAATAAATAAATGAATAAAACTAATGCCAATTATAACTAAGATTAAAAACAGTTATATTGCCAAATCTGTCTAGCACACGCACACACAGGGAGAGAGAGAGAGAGAGAGAGAGAGAGAGATATTTCTACTTCTTTTAATAATAGATGGAAAGATAACATTGCGGAAATGCGGGTGGTCAATGGCTTGCAGTAGTGTAGGAAACAACGGAAAGAGGATTTGTAGCGACAGATCACGTCATTTTCCGCTGGAAGTTAAGGCTTGTTCACAGAAAAAGGAACAAAATAAAACATCAAAACAATAAGAACAGAAAAAAAAACAACTTTACCTTTTAAAAACCATTGGAGAAACTTTTCCTAGTGTTGTCCAACATCCTGCAAGGTACTCCTCAATAGGCCTACGATTCCAATTCGCATATATCTCGTTTTGACTTTCCCGTGACAGTTGGAGGTCACCTTCAGAACATGAGTCAGAGCCCCCCCCCCCCCTCTCCCCCCCCCCAAAAAAAAAATGCATCAAAATTATTATTTCCATTGTGATATTGGCACAATGTTCTTATTGTTGACGTCATGTTGAGAATCTCGTACAAAACGTAAAGAATGCTGAGTCATTTCCTGCTTGAAATAAAAGACATAAAACTGTAGAGAGTATTGAAATGAGTCGATCCACATGCATATTTTGATTAAAAAAAAAAAATGATGTCGAGGTTCTGATAAAACCATAAACAATGCTGGCTCATTTTTTCCCTTTGAAAGAAAACGAAACATGAAGCTTCGATATCTGAAGTGAGCGTTATAAAAAAAAAACGATCCACATGCATATTTTGATACAAAAATGTATTGATTTCATCCACTCATTACTGACTTGTGAGGAGTTCAATCTGGTTCATCAACTATTTTGTTAATAAAATAATCCATCACATTGGTTATTTTGATCAATAAATGATTATTCTATGAACAATCAGTTTTCCACTGACACTCATCATCTGTATACATGCCGTAATCAAATAGGTAAAAAGCAGCCGTCAGTATTGAAACTGATTATAATAGAATAATGATAACAACGAAAATAGTAATGATAAAGAAATCATTCAAGATTTGTGTAGCGTTTAAGATCAAATTACAAATCTATGCCAGTTGTTACATTGAATTACAGGGACTAGTCATTCAATCAAATCCTGCTTCTGAACTTTACTGAAGTGATCATCTTGTCCACATTAAATTTGATTTAAACATTTTAGATGGATTACACTATAATGATTAAAACTAAGTGAATTTCCTCAAGCTCAGAAAGATACAACAATAAGTTAGTTTTAGATGTAAACATTAACCTTAATTCTTCAAACATGTTGTGAGTTAAAAAAAAATCAAATCAACTTCAAATGTTTACGGGCTTTTTGATACTTCGAAAGATTGTGATTTGATTATTTGAAAGCTAAATAAATAATAACATGCAAAGAAAGTTGACCACAAATGAAAAATATATATCATTTTACTCTATATTCTGAAACGCTAGCAAAGAAAATTATAATATATATATATATATATATATATATATATATATCTATATATACATATATATATATATATATATATATATATATTATATATATATATATATATATATATATATACATATATATATATATATATATATATACATATATATATATATATATATATATATATATTATATATATATGTATATATATATATATATATATATATAATTATTATTATTATTATTACAGTAGTGGCTACTTAGTTTTTATAAGTTTTACAGATATAAAGAGTTAACACTATTCTGACGCCTTGATGCAAGAAGAAAAGAAAGAAAGAAAGGGAAAATGGGTGCAGGAGAAAGTTATACCACAGGTGAACTGTAGATGAAGATGATCGAATTGATAGAAAATTTTGCAAAGAAGAAGGGTTCATGTTGTACATGTATACTACAAAGGGGAATAGTGATGTTTATGCTACGAGTACAGTGTACTTCACTGGACGCCATTGAAGGGCAAGTGTGATGCTGTCGTATCGTGAAGCTGTGTACCTGTACTCTGTTAAAAATGGTGAGATGAGAAAGAGTTTGGGAGTTCAGCGCGCAAACTATTCCAATAGTCAAGGTTTTCGTGGAGCATGCATGTGACGAGGCATTCGCAGGTAAGTTTGTCTAGCAGGTGTGGCTACTTTTACTTGCATGCACGAAGCATTACAGCAGGTATCAGCGACGTAGTAAGCTTCAAAGGGAGAAGTCAATTACAGCACAGCTGTTAAACGAGTAATTTGTTGATCTGAACTTTTTGTTCATTGACGTATATACACTCTTGTATCACACTGAAGTCCATCACCATTTGTCCATCATGATCATTGTTGATTTAGTCATCGGGCGATATCTAGCAATATGCAAACGAAACGATAAGCAAAAAATCATGTGAGTCAATATACTTATATCTTTAAATATATATATTTCTATCTCTCTATATATATCTCTCTTTGTATATAGATTATAATTAATATACGCATACATAAATGCATACATACATAAATGCATACATACATAAATACATACATACATACATACATACATACACATGATTATAATGTTATGAGTGTAACTGTTTCACCTTGAAATGGGCAAATCAGAAGTAAGTGAGAACAGGTTTTGTCGTACCTGCTCCAGTTTCCAGTATGACGTCATTCAAATGTTTTGCACGTCCGCGCGCGTTCATCTCTAGCCGTCGGGTGTGTGTAGGCCCTAATCACGTAAAACTGGAGAGATTTAGGCAACATGCATAATCCCCGACCATTCCCCAGTTGAACTTTGTTCCTAAAGCTCCAATGTATCAACCACAACAACATCTCGGCCAGTAAGTGTAACTTGTGTCTTCAAACACGCCAGCAGCACATCCTAAAAGTCAAGGTGTTTGCCTGCCTTTATGTCACTTCCTGTGAAACCCGTTGTTTCGTTTCTCTCCTATTTTCCTGCTCGTGTTTTCCCCCTCTGTTTTCCCCCCCAAAATATTTTTTTTTTTCGATACTCATTTGGGGTCACCATCATATCACATCTTTTTATCCCTTGGCTGTTGCACCTTCATGGTTGTTTACGCCAAGGTGATTTCCGATTGCATTATAAAACAAAAGTAGGAATGTGTTCATTTCATTCCATTTCATCGTTTCAATTATATTTTTAGATCAAGCAAGCAAACGAACAGTCCCTCAAGTAGAGGGGTGGTGTAATTACTTTCATATTTTGGGGGAAATGCTCAAAAAAATTGAGGAATGATAGAGTATATGGATTTGGTGAGATAAAGATTGATGGAGCATAAAGTGCCTCTGTCTTCATCCAAATCTTACATTCATCCGTAGATTGTCAGATTGTTATAAAATGTTATTATCGGTGTTCCTCCTTGTTTATTACTACCAGTATCTATAGCAATAAAGTTGTTATTTCTTTTGTTGCCACGACGTAAATTGAGGAGTGTTTTTTTTTTTTGTGTGTGTGTGTGTGGTTTTTCCCAAACTGTAAAAACAGAAAGAGATAGAGAGATAGATAATCCATACTTATTTTCTTTCGTTTTATTCTTTGTGTGTGTGTGTGTGTGTGTGTGTGTGTGTGTCAATGCCTTTCGCTGTTACAAATTTTGTCTCTGAATGACAAGCTTTCCCCAACTATTATGAAATGAATGAACTGAATGAACGTTGTCTAGAGCAGGAACTGAGTACACAGTCCCTACTGTGGTCACAGTGTGTTCACATGGTCGACTCTGTGAAAACGCTCGAATTTAACAATGTGAAGATGATTTCACATTGTGGTGTGGTTTTCAAAAAATGATCACATAGTAATGCTCTGTTTCACACTGTGAATTGATGATTGACATCGTGTTCACACTGTTAAAACACTCGAATTTAACAGTGTGAAGAGATTTCACACTGTGTTTCTTACACTGTGGGACACTGTGTTCTTTCCAACAGGAGTTGCACACTGAAGCAGGCATTAGCAGTGATTAGTCATCGTCGTGGATTGTTCTGTTCTCGATTCATTAAAAGTTAGATGATGTTGGATATTATGATTAGTTATGTCCACCTGTATGTATAGACGGATTAACCCTTCGTGTGCTGTGAATGCTGATTGGCACAAAGTAATCCATTCAAATCAAATCAAGTAAAATCAGATCAAAAGCCAATATCATTGTACATGCTCTCCAAAGACCCTGGCACATAAAGGCTTAAAGCCATTGTTTACCACTGGGGCGGTGATTAAAAACAAAAAAAAATATCACATTCTATACATATGCACAGTAGTTCAGTTGTATCACAATACATCCTACCATACCTAATATAAAAAAAAAAATCGTAATGAAGCCTAATATATGAGGAGATATCACAGTCTATTATAGAAACGATTTTAATAAGACTAGTGTTCACATTTTATATACTGTCTAGTTTATTTTGTACACTTAACATTGATTACACTGATAAAGATCTTAACAAAGTTTGTTTCTATCCGTAAATCACATTTGAGAACTATTTTGAAGCACTGGAGTTATTTTTCTTTTCTTTCATCTGTAAATCTATAGACAATTGATGTGAGTGTCTGTTCTTTACTATACCTCTGTTCATGTATATGTATGCGTGTATGTGCTTCGGGTTGACTGTGGTTGGGTTTTCGAGTTTATTGTTATGCCCTATATCACGTGGAAAATTAGCTAGTGAAGCAATTCAATGTCTCTGATAAGTGTGTGAGTTTACATGAGTGCCTGTGAAAGCACGAGTGTGTGCATGTGCTCACTTAACGCGCCTGTCGAATTAGTACTGATTTGAGTGTCTGTCTGTGAAAGTGTGCAAGGTGTGAACGGAAACGTTTGCGATAAATGACAATGGATGGATAAAGACTCAGGGCCAAAGAAGTACTTTTCCTTCCAACTACGATGCTGCATCAAACATTTCAAGAATGGCATATCATACCCTTTCTAAAGTAGATCGTAATGTAAGCTGAAAGCTGTGAAATAAAGAAACGGAGGAGCAATTTAAGCCCTTTAAACGAAGTCAGATGTCTCGGAAAATGTCATTTCAGTGGTCAGTATAGATCCTATATGTCATGGCGTCGGATGGTCACCCTTTTTAGCTGCATCGTAGATGATTTTTGATAAAATCATTACACTATTCTTTTGTGGTTAATTACTGATGAAGAATTAGACTTCTCTAGTGACTTTCCTTATAATCATTATCTGTTTTGCTCATCATGTTCTCACATGCTATCGATAATATATTTGTGATCCCGCAGCGCAGAATCCACGAAAAATCGCGCCCGGATATATATATATATATATATATATATAATATATGCACATATAACTATATATATATATATATATATATATATATATATATATATATATATATTTATACATATATATATATATATATATATATATATATATATATATATATATACATATATATATATATATATATATATATATATATATATATATATATATGAAGAGTTTGTTCGCAAAAACCGATAAGTCCATTTTTGAAGATTTTGAAGTACGGTCTGTGTCATAAAGTACAAAATAATACCTTTCAAATGATATATTGGTCACTACACAAAAAGGTACATTTTTGAAGTTATGGTCAAAAGAAGCAAAAATTTTCTTATTATTCTCTTTATTTTTCTTGACCTTTAATCGCAAATATCTCCATTTGGCAAATATGGACTTATCGGTTTTTGCAAATAAACTCTTCATATATATATATCATATATACATTATCTTTTTTTCTGAAGGTCAGATGCTGAAATAGAGCATTCTCATCTTTACGATAGCGTAGTACTCGAAAATTCTTCAACTTGTCCATTTCGTTGTGCTGCAATATCTAAACATAATATTGAGAAATTACATAAAAAGTAAGCAAAAAAAAGTCAACAACAGCTTGGGATATGTTCATGCTATTCATTGCTGAAGTGCTTGCAGCGATCGCGATGCCACTTAAGTCTTTTCTTGCGGTTAATGATCTAGGAGTGTTGACCGTTGTAAACATGACGCTTCACATGTTTGATGCGGATGAGTCATATACTACTGCATTGTCGTCATTGTTCTCCAGGTCCGATGACGACATGACACGTGATTAACAATGGCGGCCCGCGCACTACCGGTCGAGAAAACAGAAATGTCCGGTGATCAGTTTCAGAATACTGGTTCGTATATAGCTATATCTTTGCCATTTCGGTAACAAAGTCTACCGCTGTCGATCCTTGATGACCACATGCTATCCCAGCAATTTGATATCTTGTGGGCTATTTTGGAGCCCTAATGATCGTTTGAAAGCAGATGATATGGACTGAGTGGTAATAAAAAGACTTTCAAGGATTGAATAGGCAAGAGATGAATCTAAAAATACTTGGGATGCTCCACTGATTTTCCAGGAACCAGGGTGGAAAAGTGTAATGATCAGCGAGGTCAAGACATGATGCATACACACACACACACACACGTTTTTATTTATTTTTTTTTTAAATCTATGATAATCGCAAGGCCTATTAGTTGAAGTTAGTTGGCTACCCTGGGTAAATAAGATCATACAATGATTGTAATCATGTCATTGATTTGTCGAAAAAAAAACAACAACAACTGCATATAAATATAAATGTATAATATAAGATTATGTTATATATATATTCAGTTTTTTTTTAACGACAAATCAATGACATGATAACAATCATTGCATGATCTTATGTTTGTGTGTGTGTGTGTGTGTGTGTGTATGACATATTAACCAGTGTAATGGGGATCACCAGTATCAAATCATAGTTCATCGGAGCTGTGTAATATCGTACTGTCATGTTGTCGACACCACATTGAATAAAACGCCACTAAGAAAAACAAAAAGTACAGTTTACGAAATTTCGATTTCAGTGGTGGTTTACATCACAGGAGTGTGCATCAGATATCTATCAATAAGCCATGTGAAAATGAGACCAACGGTCAGTAACATCGCAGGAGAAAATCAAGTCCCTCTTTCAGAGTGTCTAAACGAGTAAGTTGACGACTGATGACCTACAACAAACTTGCCAAAGACAATGACTGACCTTGAACGGCGTGGTGGTAAACTGCATTGTTATTTTCAAATGGGAGTGGGATGTATTAATCTAAGATGCAATACATGCATATTTTGTTACGATAGAGTACCTAATTGTGATGTCATAGTAATTCATCGCCATGAAAACTGGTTCTAAACAACATCATCTAGCACGAAAGCCGCGAACACTATTCTTGACTAACCATGGTCACACTTGGTTCTGACCCAAGCTACAACAAAAGACTGTGCATCATCACTTTCAGTATTCTTTACACAGCAATCCTTGTTGACTGTATTATAAGATTATAATCTATTAGTTATCCCTTGTAAAAATAATTCTGTTCTGGTAAGGAGGAAATGATTGTTTACCTAGAGGTGTATTTGTCATCTGTATAATACAAGGAAAGACTGTTGGTTAACCCGTATTCAGCTACTGTACAGTGTAATCCCGTGATAGCGAAGTCCTCGGGACCTTTCGTTATAGTGTATGAAGATGACCTGAATTTTGACATTGTTGAAACGAGAATTTCGTTATAACCGTGTTCGTTACAACAGGGGGCAATGTACAGGTCTTACATTGAGGACCAGCTGTATGATTATTATGTACTTGGGGAGAACACTTCACCGGGTAATATACCCTGCCCTATATAATTAATTACTAGTAGACCTACTGGTTTTTTTTTTTTTTTCTCCTGAGGGGAATGCATTATTTCTCGAGATGTGCCCTAGGATTTTCATAATTATTGATCGCATGTTACTTGTAGTTATAATATGATAAAATAATATCTACATTTGCTGGAAATAAATGTCATTGAACCTTAACCTGAACCTGAATTGGTAACAGGCTACGCTTTTAAGCAGGACCCTCCATTTCAAAAAGCATATCTATTCATCTATTGATTAATACCAGGTTGATTGATTCCATATGAATATGACCTAGTTTAATGTGAACACTTTTATTATGTAACAATGCACTTACATATGTAGATATCTCGAATGTTTTAGCATTCATATAATCATTAACTGTGTTTATGATTTATGATTTCGTTGGAAAAAGTGAGTACACATGCAATAATGCAACGGAAATTTGTACATGCGTGGGTTGTAAATCTCTCACATACGGGACCTCCAACTAATGTCCTATCCGAGGGATGAAGAAGGGAGACCGGAAATGGAGAAAGATTGAATGGGGGGAATAGGAGATCCAGAATGGAATGCAAGAGTCAGGTTGGTATGACAAGTTTCTTTCGACTTTTTCGCAGCCCCCTGTAGTTGGAGCGACTGAAACAGATCTGGTAACAGAAGGCATGCCTAAGCTGTTGTTTGTCTCAAATGTTGTCAATTGCATTTCCTGCTCAGTGCACTGTTATCCAACGTCCTTTCGATTGGGGTTCCGTTCCAGCATTGTCCCTTATCTGCGCCTTTGCAAAGATGTCATCGTGACCTGGTTATGGTGATTTAAAATTCCACCGTCATGTTTGCAAAGAAGAACAAGAAGGAGGAGGAGGAGGAGAAGAAGAAGAAGAAGAAGAAGAAGAACAAGGATTTGTCGAGGATGTTTGGTTGGGGTTACTTATGTTAGTTACATGCCTCCATATCTTAGTTTCTTTTATTTTTCCACTTTTTATGTATATCAGTATATCAATTATATAATTTTGTTGTATTACGTGTGGGTGGAGTGCACACTGCAAGCGCTGCTTTTTAGCACTCCTCCCCATTTCCAATATTTCCGTATACTTACAATATTTTGTAAACTTATCCTTTATTATGTATAAAGATGAAATCTATCAATTCAATTTCTGTGAAATATGTTTCTGTTGGAATTGGAAATATAAAAGAATGAATGAATGAATGAATGAATGAATAAATAAATGAATGAATAAAAACATGAATGAATGAATGAATGAATGAATAAAAAAGAAGAAGTCAGCACCGTACGTCCCTCATCATCCCTAACATCATTCTCATGAATGAGGATGGAGGAAGGGATGAATGTCGGGATATAAGACGTGGGAGTTCGAAAAAAACTGCTTGAAGCCAGTGCAGAGGAATCATGTTTCGAATACACATTATTTTGTATAAATGTATTGTAGAAATGTATCATAAACGAGGGGGCTCCATCATACAAGTTCGCTTTCTAGCAGCCTCCAATTTTCATCTTTCCTTTCCAGTCTTTAACGAAACTAGATGCATGTCTATGTTTTTCTATTATGAAATATACTACAATTTTGACGTTTGTAACATACATGTATATTGTTTGGAAATGACCCCCCCCCCCTTCAAAAAATAAAGAGAATGAATTGTTTGTTTGTTTGTTTGTTTTTTGTTTTTGTTTTTGGGGGGTTTTTTTGGGTCTTTTTAGAAGAGGAAGGAACTTTTTTTTTTTTTAAACTCGTGGCAATGGTGATCCCGTTATGTTACAAGAAGGGGAAACAATGTCACTACATAGAATCTGTATCAAATTTATAGGGTAGCCGTCGGCAAGTATAGGTAATGATACTTTCAGGCTTTATGATATTCCTTGTTCAGCTGGAAAACTATCTGGACATTGCCACGAGGAAATATCAAGTGCAGAAAAGACATCAGTAATTAGACGATGGTTTGTTTGATTGATGTACGGGGGTAAGGGACGGGTTTGTAATCTTTTATTCCGTTTACTGGTCTTAGCATTCACAGTGCATGATTCTCTGTCAGATGAAGGTTACGGCGGCCTCGGGTTTACTTTAATATAGGACCAACGACCTGGTTTTTTGGTCAATAATCCGTAAAGGACAATTAATGAGCCATACATAGAATCAATTGCATGATACACTATGTAGACCCTATATAAGCCATTGAAACTGGCTAAAATGATTGAACTGAGTGATAGATATTAACGACTGAAGCAAAAGTGCGTGTGTGCTGGTCATAAAATCACTATCTTCCAGCAGTTTCAAATTGCTGAAACACAATTTCATCAGGGTATAGGCCTTGCAAGCACGCGTTCAGTATCTCTTTCATGGTTTTTGATTGCAAAGCGGTTGACACCTTGATAAGAGGTCTGGCAAAGGTTCAAGTTTATAAAGTTTATTCTTGTAAGGACTGGAAAGAATTGACTCTTTTTCTTAGAAAAAAAAAAACCAACAACCTTCTCCATAAGTATGACTTGCAAAAAGGTTAATAGGTTATAAGATAAGAAAAAAAATAGAGAGATTAGACTTAGATAAGAGGAAAGAATAGAATATTGTAGAACTTCCATCGCCATTGAAGCAACCCCCCGCCCCCCCCCCCCCCCCACAAAAAAAAAAAAAATGAAAAGTAACGACATTTTCAGGTATCACACGTTCTCATGTTTGGAGGATGTGATGTTATTCCCTGTCGGGTTCCAAATTACATGAAAATCCTTCCGCCAATTCCTTTATTTGTTTTTTCCGTCTTTGTGTGTGCATAAAATCGATTAGAATACACCGAATCTTTGCATCATGACAGCGATGACCGCCATTGGTAAAGGAGTTGTAGTTGCTGAATTATCAACCACAAGAAATCATTAGAATTTGAGGTTTCTGTACAAACTAATAGATTCTGATTTGGGTATGTGTTGGTGACAGATGTCAGTTTTAGGTTAAAATCCCTTGAAACTCGTGCAGTTGTCTATTAGACTTTATAGGGAAAATTATTAATTTGGGGTACACGTCACAAGCTCGACAACTACGAATCAACAGCCCACTGTAGCCCTACCGTAGTTACGTACAAACTGTACACAGCGTGCGACGTTAGTACAGCCGTGTATGCGTATTGCACATCACAGAGCAGACTCGCTAATAAACTCCTACATTCTGCGTCCAGAGTGCGCGCATACGTTGAAATGTTTGGCCTTGTCTTATTACGTCCATCGGCCCTCCCTAGGCCTTGCGCGAATCTCTTCGTACATAAAGCGTAGGCACGCACTATAAGCGTTATAGTGGCACGGTCGTGCCACTATAACAAAATTTGTGCACAATCACGTGATACTATCCAACCAATCACAACGCAAATTTCACTCTACCTATTTACTATAAAGGAATAGAGACTGCTCACAACCACATTTATAAGCATTTTTTCACCTCCCTTGGAAGATGCAATGACGTCATCATCTCATAACTCATCCCATGGTTTACACACAGACTTGTCACCGGTTTGGTCGGTGATTCAACACCGACAAGCCCCTATATTTTCCAGGAACATTCATCGTTGTCATATAGAATATGACAGGGTCATTTTTATTGCTCTTGTTATTGCTTTAGATTTCATATATACATGTGAAATGGGGTGACGACTTATTCACAATTCAATGATAGGCTCTCAAGGTGAAAACGCTATTATCTCTGGGTGTACATCATAGATCACAGATCATCCGATTGGTATGAATGCGATTCATTCATCAATGTCCTATTGCTATGACGTTTCGCGACGTAATTGTCACGTGACATTTGTCACGTGACAATTACCTCGCGAAAGAGTCTCCGTTTAGCATTCTTTATTAATTTCTAATCACAAAGGTATAATCATTCGTATTGCACATGGGCTTCAAGACACGAGTATCTTTCTGTGTGTTTTTGAATAGCTGTGCTCAGTGAAATGTTGCCGCTTTCCTTTGGCAAGATACGATACGATACGATACGATATTGTACAATCTGGATGGTTTGATATAATATTTATGATATGATATGATATGATATGATATGATATGATATGATATGATAAGATACGATACGATACGATACGATACGATATGATACGATATGATATATGTTTTGACAAATATATCATGAAAGAGGACAGAATATTGCTATCGACATTGTCTTATTAACCGAGTGGAAAGCAGGATGTACTGTACCGATTGGTTTCTGACAAAATGATGATCAGATATGGCATGATTAAATAAAACCAATTATCAAGAAGTGATTATCAAGCCTCTGAGATAGGACGCAGCTGCTAATGACATGATCATGTCTGGTGATGGCAGCCTCTTCAGTTTTAGGTAATGCTATACCAGAGTTCCCATGACTGTCTTAAAGGACAAGTTCACCTTCATTAACATAAGGATTGAGAGAATGCAGCAATATTAGTAGAACACATCAGTGAAAGTTTGAGGAAAATTGGACAATCGATGCAAAAGTTATGAATTTTTAGAATTTTTTGCGTTGGAACCGCTGGCTGAGGAGACTACTAAGGCTCGTGATGTCATATGAGTGCAACAGTATAAAGAAAATATAAAGAAAATTCAACATATTTTCACTTTTTTCGCATAATAAAAGAGCACTTGACTTGCCTCTTTCTAAAGGCAAAGGGAATAATATTACCCATAACATATGTCAGTAACAAGTCAAGGGAATGTGTACTTTTTTCAAAAGATGAAATTTTGTGAAATTCTCTTTATATTTTCCTTACATTGTTGTACGCATGTGACATCATACACTGCAGTAGTCTTCTCATCCAGCGGTGACGGCACAAAAACTTCAAAAATTCATAACTTTTGAATGGATTGTCCAATTTTCCTCAAACTTTCAATGATGTGTTCTACTAATATTGCTACATTCTCTCAATCCTTATGTTAATGAAGGTGAACTTGTCCTTTAACTATTCTCCAGCTATCGATGTCTTCTAATTCGAACTCGGATTCGAACTGGGAATCCCTTGTTCGTGGAACGCAGAGTCCTTATCCACTAGCTCACTAATGACAGTGTCAGCGTATGCGCTATATACCACTCGAGCATCTTAATCACAATCAGTAGCCTTATCGTACAATAGTGAATGATAGTTGAACCGGAAATGCTCAAGTTTCCGAAAGAGTGACCTTCGGCCTACACACCGATTCAATTTTACGATAATGTTTTCATTGCAGCTGCTGTAAGAATAGCCGCATGTTTATTTGCGTAGAGGTCATTTATATAGCAGTCTTTTAGATAAGCTGTGGTCTAGTTTATGACGTTTGCATGATGGGTCTATTCCTTTGTGATTCTATTTCTTAAGTCTTGAATAAAATCTCGTTTGAATTTATGCGTTACATCCATGTTTTGGTGATAAGCAATTTCAATACAATACTGTCTGTGTTAGGTGAAAACATATTTATTACCATGTGTTTTAATTCAAGGATATAATGCTGGGTTTTTTGGGGGATAAATCACACAATCTTTTCATGCCTAGTCTTAGTGGACTATAATATTATATAGAGAGGAGAAGATTTACACAGAAAAGGGATATGCCTACATAAATCAGGAGTGGATGGTATTGGTTCAGGCGAGGATTCAGCTTTTAAAGGGACTGTACAGTAGTGGTTGAGGTAGGGGTTCATGTTTTGAACATTCCTAAGTGAGATAATGAAAAGCCTCTTATGAAATATCAAAGAGCATGTAATTTTAAGAAGGGTTCAACGTTTATTTTATGAAAATTGGTTTTCAAATGGCTGAGATATCTAAAAAAGTGATAATAATAAAAGGCGACATGCCCCAACTTTATTAGTATCTCTTTGTTTCACCTTGTTTTTGGATATCTAAGCCATTTCAAAACCGATTTTCATCGAATAAACTTTTGATACCCCTTAGAACTGCATGCTCTTTGACATCTCATAGAGTGGTTTCTGAATATCTCACAAAATGTTAAAAGCTAAATCTTCACCTCGACCAGAACTGTACACACCCTTTAACGTTTTGCGAGATATTTAGAAACCACTCTATGAAACGGTAAGGAGCTTACAATTTTAAAGGGAATTGAAAGTTTATTTGATGAAAATCGGTGTTGAAACGACTGAGATATCCAAAAACAAGGTAAAACAAAGAGATCCTAATAAAAGTTGTGCCCTGCCACGTTTTATTAGGATTGCTTTTTTTTTTGGGGGGGGGGGGGGATATCTCAGCAATTTCAAGACCAATTTCCATCAAATAAACTGTAAATTTCTCTAGGAATTACATGTTTGTTTGTTTTTTTTTCATATTTCATGAGATGTCTCTCATTATCCTACCAACACAGTCACGAATACAAAAAAAAAAAGTTGGAAACCTGCAACCCCATCTAAACAAAAATTGTACTATTCCTTTAATGTGTAGCAAGGAATCTCCCCACATTGCAAACAAGAACACAGTATTAAGAATCAGTAGCGAACTGGTCATCGAACTCTGTAAGAAAAAGTGGTCCGGACATCCGCTTCTTGTTCAAACTTATTTCTCACCTACAAAAAACAAACAAATAAACCAAAAAAAAATACTTCTTCTTCTTTTTTCGAGCCTACTTCGGTTTCAAGTGGACGTCACGCAGTACACGAAATCCAAGCTACGAAACACTATGATATATAACCCAGTTGCCCAAGCCAGATACATGTAGGCAAATGCATTTCCCAGTCACCCGAGTACCTCGACGGGGTAAGAGAACTTTTGGACAGATCATAATCTTTCGGTGCTGTCAGAGTTCATATGGCCTTTCCTGAGGAAACGAAGATGAGATTTGTTTGGCACATTGGGTTCGTATAGGATGTGTACGGTAGATGTTTTAGTGTGTAAAGACATTAACGAATTAAAATAATGGTGTATTTGATTAGGGCCTATATGTTTCTTTTGTTGTTGGTAATCCTATATACCTAATTGTACTGTTGTGTGTATGACGAACGAAAGTCGCAAACATGTGGTGGTGCTAAGGGTGGGGGCTCACATGAAAATGAAAATCGTTTCGTTCAATTCCCAGACACAACCTGTTTCACAATAAATGTCTCCCAAGTTATGACATTCTTTAGTAAGGGTAAAAATGTAACATGGGCTGTACTATAATGCTAAAAAAAAAATGGGCTGCACACTTGGACACATGTAATGCATTCCGATATCCTCTATTTGATATCTATTGGTTTTCCTTTCATGTATCTCTTTTGTAGCATAATAGTCTGTCTTGAATTGATGTATGGTGCCAATGAATGGGCCCTATTCCTTTCAAAAAAGTGTGAGTGTTTGTATAGTAGTCTGTTCGATCTGTTTTACCTCTCTGTCGTACTTAGCTAGTCTGAGGGCGCTTTTTGTTTTTTATATCTTTATATTTTTACTTTGTATTTATCAATTTATTTAGAAAATGGTGTGCTTGTGTATGTGTTTGTGTGCTTCATTGTGAGTTTATGGGAGAATCGGGGGGGGGGGGCAGTTGTTGTTGTTGCTTTTTGTAAGAAATAGGGCAGAAGTCAACTTCGTACCTCTTAGATGACGGTTAATAAGATGTAACAGTAGGAGGATGAGAAGGATCAATTCGACTTATATCAGTGTATATAGTTTCGAATAACGAACATCGGCTTCCTTTCCTTCCGATATCATTCTCCAAACTCTGCTCCTTCAAAGATAAGATGACAACATGTTCGAGTCTGCTTTCTAAAATCCGACAACAAAGACAGGAGAAACTCTAGCAGAACGGAGAAACACAATGTTTGTTTGTTTGTTTGATTTTATTTCCTTCAATATATTTGTATACACAAATCAAATGTCTTTTCGTAATATCAAAAAATACATCAATATACGGATTACAACGTACACGATTCGAAGAAAGAAAATAAATGTGTACATTAAGTCCATGAACAAGATTCACATTGTATAATATGATCATTACAGAATATGCAAATGATTAACCAAGAAATTACGCAGAAGGACTGTCACTTTATAAGCAGTTGTTTGAATACGTGACAGCCCAGAAACCCTACCTTCGAGTGTGGGGATGAGGGTGTCAGGGTATTGTAAGCATGTATACATTTTGTTTAGGAAAATGGCGAAAGAGACTTGAACATGTATATATAATTCATTAAGATTTGTATTCTGCGTGAATACTAGTAAAGATGGTAAATTATGATTATGATGATAACAGGGTAGTGATAGCAAAAATGGTGATAATGAAGATGGTACAAGATGGGTATAAAATGCCAAAACAGTCTGGTTTGAAGATCGGATGGAGTCAAACTTGACGAGATTAAAGAAATCAAAACATAGAAAGGAAAATACTGGTGGATTTAAAACGACCTAGTAACATGTTTCATAAAGTCCGAAAGTTTGTCATTTTCAAAACATGTTTTCGCATTCGAATTTATGTAGTGGTAGATGTCAATGTCTAAATTAATACACAATTCACATCTGTCATGTTTAAGTTCATCTTCGATCTCCGCCGCAGGTAACTTCAAACGCGTCCTATGTATTTTCTTTTTTTTTTCATAGGCCTTTAACGCTGTTGTTGACATTCGCGAGCAGAGCGCACCAAAGCCCCCTGCTCTCAGCTTTCGTAGGGGATTGCCTGTGGCTGGTCACTCGACCCTATCACACCTGTGAGCGCTTCGTTTGCAAGTCCATGTACATGATATTTAGGCCCTGTACCTAAAGTACCTTCGCTGGCAAAGAAACAATAACGACTGGCAACCTGACAATTCAACACTTGCAACTAAGCCCATATTACTGTAATACAGGATGATATTTCCTTCCGCCTTTGTTCATGATAGGCTATATTCCCTGTTTGCGTGTGACCCAAGTTCAACATGCCGAGTTTACTACTGTCTGTTGTTTTGAGGGAAGCGAACGGGGGAACTTTGCTTTTTTCAAGGCTAACAACTCACACCGCTCACGTAGTAAGTATAGTGGATGGCCATGTGCAAATGTAAGGGTAGCGATGCAGTCATTTCTTGTATATAGTTGCAATGGTCATGATGGTAATGGGGCAGTAGAAATTAGAATGGTAGTGGAGTGGTATTACACTGTAAAAACATCGGTGTTAGATTTAACACCATGGGTGTTAAATCTAACGCCGATCAATCTTCAATAGAGGACTACACCCACAGGTGTAGAAAATGCATTTTGACGGTGTTAAAAAGTGTTCACCTGGCACTTCGTGGTGTTAATTTGACACTGTAGCTGGTGATATATTTGACACTGCGCTAGAGTTAATTCATTAATGACACCGCATGGTGTTGATTTGATATTGATGGTGTTAATTTCAATGGTATAACACCCGTCCAGCTTCAATAGGAGACCACACCAACTGGTGTTACTGTGGTGTAAATGTGTTTACACATTTTTTTCAAAAAATAAGTACTTTATCGGAAAATTCTTCATCGTCTTGTTGAAGTTCAGAATTAACAAAAAAATCAGTAACTAAGAAACTAAAAAAAAAAAAAAACAATTTTGTATTTTGAAATGACACCCGGAGGTGTTAATCTAACACCATGAATGAGCACCGGAAATTTAACACCAGCTCGGTGTTTCATATTTAACACTGGACTTTTTGCAGTGTACACTTAGCGGACATCAACAGAAGGAAGATGTTATAGCTACCACACGTATTTTGACAGTGGAGAAACGGATGTAGAGGTGGGCCTTTTTGCAGTATATGATTAACTCTTCGCTGATGGGGATCGGTTTGAGCAAAGTAATCACTCTGAAGGAAATTGATCGGGGACAGGGAAAACAATATACATGTAATTTTTTGAAACGGTAGCAGCGAGAGGCAACGAGATATTAGAACAAAATGGGATCAAACTTAACAATACATGTAATCTTAAATAGTGGAAATTTATTTTGTTTGCTTTTGTTTCTGCGGTTTTTTTTCTCTCTCAAGGTGTAATATAATATTAAAATTGATGCAATATAAGTAAAAGTTACAAATCAAAGTAGGAATTGGCATGTCTGTTTTAAATCATCGGTGACCATAATCAGTTTTGGTTCCTGAGAACAATACGTATTTGTACAGCAATGATGTTGCATGCTATGATTATCAATAAGAGAGATATTTAAAAAAAATACAGGAGATAACCATGAAATGGAGAGCTCTTCTTGAAAGGAGGGCAAACATATAAAACTAAATTACTCATTTATCATAGATTGATATTGGCCATGTCCACGCATGTCAAATCAATACTTTATTTTGCTGAACCGTTCATATACTCAAAAGGAAAGCTACAGAATGTATGAGCAGTGTTGTCAGAGATTAGTATAGTAACATTTTTTTTCTGTCGTTATCCTAATAACTATAGTTACATTATCAGAGTTACTACTAAAACATACAAACACACAAACAAACAAACAAGCAAATAAAAAGGGATTTTCCCCAAAAGGATTTAATTTGGAGAGTGCTCCGGAATTGGGGTTATAGTATTGCATGTACGACGTGGCCTAAAAAAAAAAGTGATAGAGAGACGTGAATAGCGATATATACAATAAAAAGGAAATACTTGCGATATGGTATGTACAGTCTCTGCAGTTTATTTTCTCTCTCAATAGTAATAAAAGACACACATACGGATATGAAAATGTAAAATTAATTGTACTGCCGAATGAAAGGGATATAACAAACGTGACTGTGATATGATCCCATGGAATTCGTGCAATTTGATTGAAAGCTATACACAAAGCAAATAACCGGTGTTGGAATTTAACGGAGGAGCAGAAATCACAGGAATAATATCTTTGAACTAGTTATAGACAGAAGGGATGAGAGTATAAAGGATAGATAGAGAGAGAAAATGGAAGAGAGGAAGGTTATCAGCCAATCAGGCGGGGAGAGAAAGATAAAGAGAGAGAGAGCGAGAAAGACAGAAAGGTGGGAAGAAGGAAGGGAATATACCAAGAACACGCACACACACACACACACACGCATTTGCGCGCACGAGCAATCTCTACTGGAAAGAACACACAGTCTCACAGTGTGTTCACATAGTCGACTGTGTGAAAACGCGAGAAGTTAACAGTGTGAAGATGATTTCACACTGTGGTGTGACACACTGTGGTCTGGCTTTCCTTAGAGAGTTCACGTAGTAATGTTCTGTTTCACACTGTGTGAATGGATGATTCACGATGTG
Organism: Diadema setosum; assembly: GCA_033980235.1. Classification (NCBI taxonomy): domain Eukaryota; kingdom Metazoa; phylum Echinodermata; class Echinoidea; order Diadematoida; family Diadematidae; genus Diadema; species Diadema setosum. The sequence goes on from CM067074.1 coordinate 28,699,001, forward strand.
TTCACATTGTTTAAACGCTCAAATTTAACAGTTTGAAGAAATTTCACACTGTGTTTACAATGTGTTCACACTGTGGGACACTGTTCTTTCCAGCAGGGAAGAATGACGTCATAATAGTTTTGTTCGTTTTTATTTAGCAGAGTGTAAAGGTTAAATCTTTTGCTTCAGATAGCAAACGCACCTGCAGTGAAATGTCATCATGCAGATGTAATCAGTTTGAAACACACCATTCCACTTGATCAAATCTCATAGGGTGCTATACCTTATCGAATTTGCAGAGTGCGTTCAAAACTCTGTTATAGTTGGAAGTGCTAAAAGTGATATAAAATAAAAGAAGAATGTATAATACTGTTATACAAACTGTGTAGTTTTTTTTTTCTGTCGTAACAAAAGACACACACACACACACACACACGCACACACACGGAAGGTTATGAAAGGAATACAACAGACGTACCTGGGATGCAATCAATTCACAGGATCTACACACTTCCCATTTCCGTTACTGTTCTATGGAAAAGTCGCTCACCACGAATGTGAATGTTGTACATTTTGTGCTCACAAGTCACAACTCAATATTTCTGGATAGAAAGATTTATAAATCAAGTTGTGGTTGTATGGAGTTCTGAAATGTATATAACCACAGACAACAATATATTGTGCATAGTGTAAGAAAGTATACGCATGCTGGAAAGGACACAGTATGTACCACATACAGTGTGTTTACAATGTGTTCACATAGTCGACTATGTGAAAGCGCTTGAATATAACAGTGTGAAGATGATTTCACACTGTGTTCAATAATGTGTTCACTCTCTGTTTCACCTTGTGTTCCACATTGTATTTTACACTGTAGGACACTGTGTTCTTTACAGCTGGGCGGATCCGGTGGTGTGGCTGATTGATCTGATTTATTCATTCTCATTACAAATCTTGGATGAGGACTTCATTAATTGTGTTTTTCTATTTGTCTGAAAGTGAGTTTCTTCTTTTCGTCTCTCCTATTCGGGAAGGCCTGCAATATTGTCGTTTTCCTGAAGGAAGTTGGAAAACAACAGCAGGCGTGGTATCAAATATTGTCTTGAAGAGTTATGATGATTCGGAGGTGATGGCCAATCAATAGAAAAAACAAACAAACAAACAAGCAAACAAAAAACCAAGCACACAAACACTGCTTATAGGTTGTCCTGTAGTTGTCATGTAGAAGTCCAACTGTTCAAACTGTTTACAAAGAGCACTTCTAAATATCTCACTTATTGTCCAGCTGAAATTGTAAAATGAACAAATTGCGAAGAGTTGTATTTGTAATGATAACAGCATAGTAATAATCATGAAATTTCGGGTGGACGTCGCGAGACCGACACCCACGATTCATACACAGCTCACGAGTCATACAGCTCATGAGTTCGACACTGAGCAAACAAGGCCTACGAGACCGATACATTAAACCCCGTGTTGTATCTGTCGAACTCGTGGGCTGTTTTTACTTAATGTCGAACTCATGGGCTTTATTTGCCTAGTGTCGAACTCGTGGGCTGTATGACTCGTGAGCTGTATGACTCATGGACCTGTTTTCAATATCGAACTCGTGGGTTGTATGACTCATGGGCTTTATAACTCATGGGTGTCGGTTTCCTTCGATGACCCCAGACATTTCGTTCCATATCAACCTAACGATCAGACGATCCGCAAATAGTATTAGTAGGTCCTGTAACAGCATCATCCCTAGTTGAGAATAATAATAACGACTAATTGGGACTGGACGAAAGAATCTAGTCAACTAGTGACGGGATTACTTCCTTTTCTCTTCACGACCAAGAAGTTTACAAGGACTTAGTAAATATGCATTTACGATCACTCTACCAACGATCTCTCCATAGAAAGAATGGGGACAAAGCAAGTGAAGAGAGAAAAACTCTGCTGGAAGAAAGTTCAATTTCTGCATCTTGAACAAAGCATGGCTGTTTATCATTGTTTTGAGTGTAACATTATCCAAGTAACTATTCTCCGGAACCCCTACAACCAAAATCCGCCAATTTTACCTCATCAAGAAAGACCGTTTGAGTATCAAGACTGTATTTGTTTTACATGTGTAATTGCTCTGTATTTTTTTTTTTTCAGGGCAAACGAGTAGATTCTGGTGCGAAAGGCCAAGTGATGGCGCTAGTTGTGCTACGCGGAAAAAAAAAAATCCATTGAGAGCAGAGCCTCAAGAAAAGAAGACAAAGAAGGAAAATATTTGCAGTCCTGCGGGTTGTCAAAATAGGATTTAAGGGATTCGATGTAAGGATGAATTGATGGCAGATCGTTAGTTGTCCACGACCTAGATGATTTGAGATGGCACAGAAAAATTTAGATTACACGTTTGAATGGGAAGAATATAATTAAACTCTGCTTTCGTTCTCATTTTTTTTTTTGTCATTCACTCTTCGACCCGTTCCCCATTATTTTCCCCTCCCATCTCTCCTTCTTTCTCCTTCTCCGTGTCTTATTTCCTGTTCTTTTATTTATTTATTTTTCGTCTTCGTTTTTATCCATTTCACCTCATTTCTCCGGGTTGATCATTATTGTTTTAGGAATATTTTTGAACATTGATTTCTCTAGGCAGAGGACAGTCACCGTGTCTAAATAATATGTTTTATCCTGTTTTATTCTAATATCATGTTATCCTGTGTTTTGTCAAGGCATATACAGGCTACATACGAGTTTACACTGTCTGACAAGATTTGCTTTTCCTTTTTTTACATCTTTTAAATCAGAGTGCTTATCAGCAAGTTATAACCATGCCAACATTACAAGGTGCCTTAAGAATTCTTTAAAAATTGTGACAGATGTGAATTGAGGGATAAAATCTCAATAATAAACGTCCCCATTCAAGCAAATAGATAACAATCCATGATATCGAAAGATGTACGATGCTCTTGCACCCAATACCAAGACTTAAACGATACGATATGTCTTAACAACGAACACACCCATAAACAGTTCCAAAGAAGCGCAAATGTACCCGAAGTCTACGCTGGTGATAAGTTTAACCCCTCGTGTGTTTTGAGTGCTGGTCGACACAGAAAATCCCATAGCGTTGTACACATTGTCCAAGTTCCTGGCACTAAAAGCGTCAAGTGACAAAACAGGTAGCTGGAGCCCTCTCGACTGCTCTTCAATCAACGCTTCTGGTAAGAGCATAGGCCACGACCCATGCCCTAACCCTCTCGAGGCGCGGTCTTTTGTTTGCCCTGAACAGCTCGCCCGGCAACTCGGGGATGGTACCGTCTTTTAATAGCCAAAGTCCCCTCGTTTATCATCGCCAAAGTAATCCAGCGGCAAGGAAAGTCGTCACGACATTTTAAGAATTCCCGTTTGCTTGTTATTTTATTAGGCTTGTGGACATATACTATGTATCATACAAACCGACAATAGTAGCAAAAAGGCTCTTATGTCATTTTTCATCTAGTAAAGTAGGATTTCAGATGAGCAAATGACTTTTAATCCGCATCTAAATGGCTGTCTTTACGTTTATTTCTATTTGTTTTTGTTTTACCAGCGAAGAGATTCCAACATCCTTTCTTTTTAATGAAAAAAAAATGTCATCTTAGAGTGACGGGCATCAGAGTGTTGAGATAACAAAGATTTTGTCATAGTTTGGCATTATCGGGGTGCATGCTCTTGAGTATCAACATTCCAAAAAAAAAAAAAAAATGAAACGACCTTCAGATGCCCCGGTCCTTAATCTTAAACAGAAAAAAAAATAATGGCCTTTGGCATTTTTAAAAGATATATGTATTTTCCGCAAATCATTCCATGTGGTCTTTGAGGAAAATGCAGATTTGAAAGCATGTATGAAATGGCACCCTTTAGCTTGTCAAGCAGGCAATGTTAATCAACGAGTGAAAGGTCTTTACTATTACCTTCTTTTATCATCATTTGCCCACAGTTACGTCTTGGTCAGCCGCAGAGAAAATTCATTTTCTTGTCACGTAGCTGTCGCATTTTGGCAACGAAGAAGGATTTCGGCAGGGAAGCCTCATTTCTGTTTTCTTCTTCTCAAAGGGACGTTAGAGTTTTCGCCGAGATGGGGATTCAGATTTTGACCTTTTGCAGGATAATTAAAAACCACTTATGAAATATTAAAGAGCATACAATTCTTAGACAATTGTTAGAGGAATTAAAAACTTATTTGATGAAAATCGTTTTTTTAATGGCCGGGATATCAAAAAAAAAAAACAACAACAACAACAACAAACAAAACAAAAAAGATACTAAGTGGCCATAATAAAAGATGGGTCTCTTGTTATATCAGCACCTCTTTGTTTTGGATATCTCAGTTAATTCAAAACCAATTTTCATCAAATAAACTTTGAATTCCTCTTAGAATGGTATGTTTTTGTCATATTTCATAAGAGGTTTCTCATTGTCTAGAAAAAAAGGTGGAAACCTGAAGTCCCATCTCAACCAAAACTATACTATTCCTTAAAAGTCAGTTTCCACATCATCTTTCAGATGACTTTTTAAAATAAGGAGGATAGAACAATAAATAAGTTTTTATCAAAACTGGACATAAAGTACGGAAGTTATGGAAACTTAGAATTTCAACGTTGGTTGTTTTTGTTTCAAACCGAAGTAGGTTATGATGTCAGCCTCTCACAGCTCTTCCTGGGTTTGGACATGAGATATCATTAAACTCGTGTTTTCGAACGATGTTTGAGCAACTGCAAAACTATTTACCCCTTAAACACATCTTTACAAAGTCATTTCGAGATCGTCATGATTGATGCGATGAATGCCTCTTTTTATTCTTATTGATTTGACGTCACAATACAAAGAAACTCAGTCAAGGCACCTGTTCAGTTATTAAGATGAGACTTAGTGGTGACATCACCATCATATCTGTTAATTCGAGTTTCTTGTTATGATTTATTATGACTGATAGGTGAAAGTCAATGCTTTAGAATCATATAACTTCCTTATTTTATATACAGGTACGCAATTGGCATGTTTGGTGAAACTACCTCTCCCATTCTCGGTGTCTATGATATTACTCTATATTATACTCAATAAAGCCAAGCTGCTCTAATTTTCACATATCAGCTCTTGAACACTATGTAGGAATACGCATATGTGTGGCTTGATGTCAACGCCTCACAACTTGCCATACAGTTTGTACCTAGAATCTTGACATTCCAAGGCTTTCTTTTTGTTTAAATGCAATTATGAATCATCTTACTGATCATTATTTCAACGTTATGCAGTTGTAAATAAGATTTTGCTTCACACTTTTATATCACACACATACACACACACACACACACACACACACACACACACACAAATGTAATATTTCTCAGGTGTTATATACGACCAATACAAAATTGTGAGGCGATGACTTCATCAATACACTCATTTCTACATTCATATCTGCATGCTTTTTGGAAAATGTGTTTGCCAAAATTAGCGACTCTTTCAAGTTTCATAAATTCCTTATTTTAATCCGATCTTTATATAAATTTTTTATGGTTTTACACTGTATTTGCAAATGTTGTTTTTTATTCAGTCAACTTGCTTCTGGTCCAGAATGTTTAATATATTGTGCGTTGTGTGCTGATTAGCACGCACGTCGGGATATCTTATTCATCGATTTGACCAAAATTAAGTCTTGAAACTACTTCACTAAAATAGAGATGGCCTAATCATCAAACTCCATTTTGTCACCGGGTCTCTTCCTGGTGGACTGAGGCACATCGCTACGCATCTGAGTGGGCTTGTTTATCTTCGATCGCCAGTTCTGAGAGAAAAGACGGACAGAGATACTGACAGACAGACAGACAGACAGATAGACAGACATAACAGCGAAAAAAAAAATAGGGGAGAGAAGACGCACTGTGCTCTCTTTCAAATTGAAGTAAGGCCAATCTCGTACTAGTAGCCTGACTCTTAAAAGCCCGGGTCTGCGGAATCACCAGTTTAATAGCAGTTAGGAAAGGGTGTATTGAAAATATTTAGAAAGGTACCTGGTATACCCCTAGAGATGCCTTGTATTGTAAGGTTAGATTGACATTGTCCCCATTGGACATTTGCTATTACCGAAATTAACGCGTTCGGGCATTTTCGCAGAATGCCTCTTTCAATTACGCATGCGCATTAAGCCGACCGAATACACACACACACACACACACATACACACACACACATACACACACACACACACACACACACACACACACTTACACACACACTCAGGAAAAAAGAACACAATTATTATATAAGCTCTAACGTTCACCTGTGGCACATACGTCAATCATTGAAACATGCACTCATATTAACAACAAACACAAATACAAGAAAAAAAAATAACGATGATAAGTGAATGGTTTGAAATTAATCTTTTGAATTTGGTAGTTTTATTTGGTTATTCTTTTTTTTCTGTTCCCTTGCCCCTTGCAATGTTTCACAGCTATTTTGATATTTATGAATGTGTACCTTAAAACCTGATTTACTTTCATGATATGCCTGTTTCATTTCGTTCTATTCCGTTTGTTTGTTTGTTTGTTTGTTTTTATGAAGTAAAAAAGAAGTCAAAGTGATGAGTATGAGTGGTTTCAAGTGATAGGTGACAATTTCCTCATTTCACCTGTATCTTGTTGATCACAGTCATGTCTACTGGCCGACATTGTTTGACGTACAGTTTTCCCGTGTTTTGTTTAACAAGTCATGTTCAAATGTTATCTTTAATGTGTTTGAAGTAATATCTTCAATATATTGAATATACTATGAAACTGGCCAAATGTATTTTCTGTATAACTGGTATTCTTGTATGTGAATGACCTACTCACTTCTCACGAAAGAGAGAGAGAGAGAGAGAGAGAGAGACAGACAGACAGACAGAAACCTCAAGTGCTTACTGAAGCGCTCTTTTTTTTTTTTTGAACAGTTAGCCATGACTGAGTAGACAATGTTCTTTTCATCTATCCTGTCTTCTATCCTTATGTGTACTGCAGGTGTGTGTGTGTGTATGTGTGTGTGTCTGTGTGTGTGTGTTTGTGTTGTGTGTGTGAGTGTATGTCATGGTGTCTTGTTTATCTACTTGACTTCACACAATTATTTTGTATGTTGCCATTGTAAAGTATATAGCATTTTCCTGTGTTTAGTAGGCAACCTAATACAAGCACAAGATGCTTTCAAGGCTGCCTGGCTCTCATTATAAACGCAACTGTTATAATGTTTCTAGTGTTTTATTTTACCGAATAAATGGCCTAAATTGACCCCAATCAATAAATCAATCAATAAAAAAAGAAAAACAAACAAACAAAACACCATTGTTTGAAAGTCTTAATAGAATAACCGTGCACGTCAACTTATCGGATTAGTTATTATGTATGCTAACATATCAAAGTATAATGACCTAAACCATTTTGAAAGTCTTCATTCATGTATGAGTCAATGACCTCTTGGTTCAGTCAAATATTGTTACGTGCTAACACCAAAGTATGATGACCCAAACCCAATTAAATGTTTTCGTTCATGTACGAGTCAATGACTTCTTGGGTCTGTAAATATTTCATGCTAAAATTATACGTAAATGGTGATGACCTAAACCAGATGAAACAATGTCGGAAAAGAAAACCTGAAATGATCACCTAAACCATTTTAAAGTCCCCATTCATGTACGAGTCAATGACTTCTTGGGTCTGTAAATATATCATGCTAACATTATACATAAAGTGTGATGACCTAAACCAAATGAAAAAAAATGTCGGAAAAGAAAACCTGAAAAGATGACCTAAACCATTTTAAAAGTCCTCATTCATGTAAGAGTCAATGTCTTCTTGGGGCTGTACACAAATTCATGCTAACATTATACATAAAGGGTGATGACCTAAACCAAATGAAACAATATCGGAAAAGAAAACCTGAAAAGATGACCTAAACCATTTTAAAAGTCCTCATTCATGTACGAGTCAATGACTTCTTGGGTCTGTAAATATTTCATGCTAACATTATACATTAAGGGTGATGACCTAAACCAAATGAAACAATGTCGGAAAAGAAAGGCATTGTAGACACTCGTTAATTTTTTTAAACCAAAATTGTACAAAAAGGGGCTGTATTAAACGTATGTCTGATTGTGTGTGTGTGTTTGTGTGTGTTTGTGTGTGTGTTTGTTTGCGTGTTTGGAAGAGGAAGTAAACTTTGTGGTTTCCTGATGACTAACGAAAGTACCCATTCCTCTTCCTTAACATGTGTTCGTCAAAATTATTAAATGAAAAAGATATTGTATGGATAGGTTAATGTGATACACATCTGGCGTGTGTATAACAACGAAAAGAACCCCCCCCCCCCCCCCAACAAAAAGAGAGACATTCATCCCCAGTGGACGAAAGTGTTTTGAACGACTTTCTCACAATTTTCTCATAATCCGGATATTTGGAATAATCTTCCGGACAACATAAAGTCATGCTCAACTACTTATTCTTTGAAAGCTTCGCTTATGCGGTATTTTATACAATACTATGCTCCCCATTCATTACGTTAAAACATGTATTTTTTGGTGAATGATATTTATTCAATGTCTGTTTTCTTCCTCCATTTTGCACCCATACCTGCATCTGCACTGCACCCACCTGATCACTTTGATTTCCTCCAAGAGAGTTGTGTCGCCGGATAGTTTTTTTTTTTTTTTTTTTTTTTTGTATGAGGCCCCACCCTTTTCAAGCTTAATCGCTCATGATGGCGGTCTCATGCATTCAATTATCTCTGTTGTTTACTGAAAAATACTGTATATCTTATTTCATGTTTCTGTGTACGTACGCGGCTCAATGCAATTGCTTATGTGTATCTATTTGTGTACTATTATATTATCGTTTTATATCACTGCATATACTTGTTATTCTTTGTCTTTGTGCATTTGAAATTTTGTATTCAATTTGCATTTGATTGAATGTGGAAATAAATCAAATCAAATGAAATCAAATAAATTAATAATCTTATCTTCAGCAAATTTCACTGGCTACCAGTTGAGAAAGAAGAATATCATCTTTAAAACACTCATGGTGTGTTTCAAAGCAATTATGAATAACCTTTTCCCCATCTTACGTCACAGAACTTGTTCACCAGCATACCCCAGCCCTTACCCTGCGCTCCTTCTCACTAAACCTCCTATTATGATGGCAATCAATTAAAAGAAAATCAAAACCCAAAGAGAAATGTGGATTGAGTGAAAGCGGCAACATTAATAGAACACATCTGTGAAAGTTTGAGGAAAATTGGACAATCGATGCAAAAGTTATGAATTATTACACATCACATCGTCAGGTATAAGACACGACTATAGTTGCAAAGAAACGCCTACTGCTCACTTTCGGTGACACCCTTCGTACGCCCAGAGCTCTGGCTGACAGCCATGTCATCTTTCCGTCGAGTCCGCTGAGGGGACTCCTGATTGTCACGGTCATTACACACTCTCTCAACATTAATTTGAAAAACTCTGAATCAGAATTAAGTGGAGGATGATGGACAGCTAACTACCTACCTTCAGATATCACTTAGAAAATATTATTTTATGTTACTGTGAGAGAGGAAATGAAAGAACAGCCAGCACTCGGAAAAAAAAAGGAGAGGGGGGAAAAAAACTCTCCAAACTAGGGCATGATATCCGTAGCGCGTAATTGGTGTTAACAATTCCCCGCGCTGAGAGATGATTTGCACTTTTCATCACGTGTCCTTTGGCCCCAAACTCTGCCCTGGGACTTGTCAAGCCATTCTGTTCACATTCAGGTCTTCTTTCGGAAACCTATACTAAATTTGCAGGTGTGTAGTGTATATTTCCCAAGATGGGTTATTGTGACACTTATAGCTATTCATGGGCTTATCTTATGACAACTTTATGATTTGTTTTTAGTTTACCATAGCCCTTCTTATGCTCTGAGTGCAGATTGGCACAGAAAACCCCTTAGCGTTTTACACAATATCCTCTGTGGTCCAATATCCCTGGTACAGAAAGGAATTAACCACTTAAAGACGACGAAATGATGATGATGGTGATGATGACAATAATGATAATTATGCTGATAATGATAATAATAATAATAATAATAATAATAATAATAATAATGACAATAATAATAATAATGATAATAATAATAATAATAATAATAATAATAATAATAATAATAATAATAATAATAATAATAATAATAATAATAATAATAATAATATTGTGTACACTGTTTTACTCGCAACAATCCATCAATGGGCTGTTCAAGGCGCTTTTAGGCTTATGGAAACTGAGTTCCTAATGTTTAGGTTAGCTATATAAAACAACAGATCACTTAATTGTGAAGAACAGAGCAATAAGAAACATCTCATTTATAAGAAGAATCGTGAGAGGAAGAGGGGGCGGAGGAGAGCTTGGAGGCGTGAGAATGGTGAGGGGAGATAATGGAGGAAGTGCTAACAGTAAACTGCATGTATGGGCACGAAAGACGAAAGAACCTTTTCAGTATGATTACTGCTGCGAAAGAACGCCTTCTTATACCTTAGACGTGTTTCAATCAATCTTACCTGTGTCGATGAACAGCGAGGGATCCCCCGTTTCATGCCAATGCCCCGATTCCTTCGGAAGAACATCAATATTTGAATGTCACTTTGATCGCGTGGTCTGTGTCCGCTATGGTTGGCCCAGGGCTTGGTTGAGAGAGGCTCCTCCCTGGTTAGTCAAATCGACGCATGTTTTACGTTATGGGAACAGCACTTGTTCTTCGTGTTATTCACACCTTTCGGAAGCTGTAAATTGTAGAGTTGTGAAATACCATATGACTGCCGCCACCCCTGTTCATTTTATCATTGTCCATGTGTGCTGGTTTTTGTTTTCCGTGGAAGAATAAAAAAAAAAAAAAAAAAAAAAGGAGCTACGGGCTCTCTCAAAGTTGTGCAAAACTTGTAGGTTAGACTGGCAATTGTTCCATTGTTTACACGTCCACCATTAAAGTTACGAGTCAGTGGAAGGAATTGTATACCTATTAAGATAGGCATCAAGCGATTTAGGCCGTTTACCGTTTTGTTTATCTGTGCTACTTTAAGCACCTGATTCAGCAAGCAGGCCACATGACCACTAGTGAGATATGCTAGAGCAAGTAAAACAAGTTTTTACATTACGGTTCTTGTAGTCACAGCTGTTGTTTTTATCGTATGGACTCAGGCTCTTCACTTAAACCACGTACTTGTGGCGCAGGGCTAACGTCAGTTTCCTTACGTCTTGTAAATGCCTTGAGCAGCCGGGTACAGCAACGGGATGTTTACATTTATTACAGGTGTTCTCGCACGATTGTGTGACATAAGTGGTCGTCATGGTAGCAGAGGTCAGAGGTCAGCAATTACTGATTTTAGGCCTGAAAGTGCACGCTCTAGACAAACAAATATAGTGACCAAAAGTGAGCGAAGTGACCCGCTGACAGGTTCTGTACCAATCATAGGAACAACGGAATTATTGTCCAAAGTATGGTTATATTCTGCGTGTTTATGAAATCACCTTTTTTTTTTTTTGCAAGTTGATTAGTGCAGCAACTTGCTAGTATTGTAAGTGTAGACAAGCTTAAACAAATACTCAAAAGTAACTAATCAAATCAATCTTGATATCCTTTCCTCTGCTATATTCATATTACAATGTTTGAAATTATATTCAATGTTGACTCTATTTTTACTTTGCAATTATATTTTGTATCTGACAGGAATCAAATTTTCCAATTTGATGCTTGGAAACGCCCATGTTAAGCGCTATATGTATTGTTGTTTATATCTATTATTTTCATTAGCAGTAGGCCTATACTGATTAAAACTCGACAGTCCTGACCTCTTATTTCTATGTCCACAAACGACTTTACTCTTTACAACTCCCCAAGAATGCAAAGAAATGAACATAAATCATGTCCCCCCCCCCATCTCTTTCTCTCTCTCTCTCTCTCTCTCTCTTTATAAAAATCTGCCAAACTGGAATTTGGACCCCTATGGAAATCAGCTCTGATAATTAAGGTGTTGAAATAATTGGTATGGAAATCAATTCAATTCAATGTATGCTCGCAAGCATTGGTTTGTTTTTCAACGTTGGGCGCTAACAGAAGTACAAGAGCGCCATCACCGGTTCAAGTATATAAACACTCGAGACTGAGGTGATCGTTAATACTTATCATTTCCTGTTCTTCGGTACTTGACGGTGTATTCTTTCCTCACGGTTGTAATCAGAGGTGAAAATGAACGTGTATTGAAATGAAATCAAGACACGAGAGCACAACCACTTACACGCACACACAAACACAAACACTACACGTGTATACCCAACTTGGCTTTTGTCTTTTTGAACCTGTCAGCAAAATGATAGTCATAATTCACACGCACACTTAGAACCAACAATCTGCCGACACGCACACACTCCAACTTTGTGACGTAACGCAATTTTGCGGACTCTCGCGTGCATGCAAGCTATATTTCCGTTATTTGCCACTTTAGGACTTTCTTAACATATTTCATTTATTTCGAGACCGCCAACGCAGTCAAGCTATCCTTATGGTCCCCCTCCCACTCCCACGCTCAATCACACACAAACGCTCGTTTCAGATTCTTAGAGATACCCCTTTTGAGGATGGATATGGGTTACGAATTTGACCGTCTGTCATGGGCTTTTGGAAGGGGTCGCCAACAAAAATTAGCCCCCATCACGGGCTTTGGTAAGAGAAGCCAGCAAATTACCCCCTGTCACAGTTTCTTTTGGAAGGGAAGCTACAGTAGCAAAGCAGGATGACATACGTGTATAGCGCATGTGGCGAAATGCCTAGCGAAAAGAAGGCTAGCCGGCATGCTTTTGCAGTAAAAACATGCACAGTTGATTATAAATATACATTCGGGAGAATAATAGAAGCTGCATTTCCCCTATTTTTTGTTTCTTTTTAATACGTTTGATACCAACTCTAATCGGAACCCTGCTTCAGGCTTGTTCGGGGAAGAGTTGAAGACCATCCCCATTGAAAAAAAAAAGTATATATTTCGAGGTACAATACCAACAGACCCTTTATTTCAACTATTTTTCTGGATTTTTCCCCCGAATCGAGCCCCTAATACGCCTCTCCCGGAAAAATCAGCAGCCAATGGTGAATTCGTTATGATAATCTTATGGAGAAAATCGGAAACAAGCAAATTATCACATTTTTGATTTAATGTAGATATATCAACAGCACTCAGAATCGGTAGCAACAAAGAGCAAACAAGCAAGGAAACAAACAAACAAACAAACAAACAAACACAAAAAGAAAAATCACAAGCCCTCAATACATCTACATTAAGGAGGTGACACAAAAATGCATTTAATTGGAACGGAAACAGGTGATGACTGCATAACAAACAAAACAAATAAAAATGCAAGGAAATACATTGTAAGGGCAACTACTATTATGTGCGCCACACAGTCGGTTTTGTTTATATCAACACTTTATTCAATAAGCGCCCCTTACTGACATTTATGGTTCTATTGCGAAAGGAAACGATAGGCTTTCCATATCATTTTTATTCTGTTAAAGCTAGTTAGAAAAGTGAAGTTTTGCAGCATGCAATGCCTCTATGGAATGCCGTGCCATTTTCCAAATACATTAATCTTTTCTTTTTTATAAATCGTATTCATAACCAACTATATCAAATAACGTGTTTGCAAATAAATACTTTAAGTCTACAAACATTTGTCTACCATCGTCAAGCATAGGCCATCACCTCTGTAAATAAACGAAAAAAAAAATACAGAAAAAACAGCTATGCAATGTAGATCTATTCAGTATCGCCACCATCCCTCTCATTGTTTGTAGAATCCGTAACAATGGCAGAGCATGACTTATCCTACAAAAATATCGTTATCAGTATGTACATTGCAAACGTAGACATAGAAAGAAACAACGAGATAATAAGTACTATGCGTACCTCTTAAGGTAAATCGCTTCAGTAAATTCAGTCAAATTTCCTCTTCTTCCTCTAGAATTATTTCTCATTACTTATATTTAAATGTACGTGTACAGATATGCTATATTATTGTGCTCGACTAAAAATATTTCTCTCCTAAAAATGCTGTTGTCTCGCTTTAAAATGTTGTGAGAAAAAAAGAACAACGTACACAGGAAGTTCACCGAGGTTGTCGATTACAGGAGTATCATTTTACATAAAATTGTCAATAAATTTACACTCTGTGAAATCGCCACAATCTCAAGTGGCAGTACATTATTTCTATCGCACTCTTTTTTTGTGTGTCAAAGTTACAAACATTCTGGCGCACATTAATATGTCATTCAATATTCAATACAAAACTATTGCACGCTGTTTAAGACAATGGCAGAATTACAAGCTCTGCCTCGGTTCTATGCTTGCAAGTCCAAGCACATAGAACTCATTCAGATTTTTAACGTTGCTGAAATAGGCGTTACTTGCCTTCAACAACAATATCCACACATATTATGCCGGTCTCTAGTTTGCTTGGCACACTTAGTCAGCCTCAAGTACAAAGTGTATGCAACACAACATATCGGATCACAGGAAACTCTAGAAAATTGAGAAAAGTGAGATAAACGTAATGGTATTACACCAAAATTCATCGGCTCTATTTTTCTCAGTATGTCTTGAATGCAACGCTAACATTATAAAACGCAAAGACAATTGATATTTGATGTCATGAGTGTAGGCGTTTAAAAAAAAAAAAGGAAGAAAAAGGAAACTTGTGCTAACCGTCCGTTTTGCTCATCTTACGTTGAGTAGGGGTGTTGGACGGAGAATAGCTCAGATAATGCCAAAAAATGGCGACGGATGATTTTTGTAATAAAATGGCACATGGCGCACTGAAAGCGCATCAGTTCGTGAAATTCCTGCACAACTTCACATATAAGGACCATTCTTCCCCTGGAAGGTCGCCAGAAGAAGCTGACTGTTAATCGCACGACGTAAGTTTCCATTCCAGTTTTGTGATTTATAATAATTTCGGAGTTACACTTCTACGGGATGAATGATAATCTACATCAAAATGTCACATGTATTTATAACCAAACTTCAATTTTACGTTTTCGCATTATAACACACCTTCTGGTATCAACAATTGTTCTTCATTTTGTCCATCGTGGGCCGGAAGATCACGAGCCCAATTATTCATCACTGACATGACTGCCTCGTCTTAATTCCCGCATGGCTTGATTCCTATTTAAAGGGGCCCTGAAATTCAAATGCATGTTGATTAGTGTTGATTTATGATACATTCAACATCACTTTTGCGGTAAAACAAATATCTAGAAACACTTCATATATTTTTAACGATTTTTTCTTCTATTTTTCTTCAGATTACTTGGGAACGCCCACAAAAAATCCTTCCGAACAAATATTCTTGAGATGACATCATCTGTCAATCATTGCTAAAGTACTGAAATGTTTAACAAAAGACATTGGAATGCACCTTCCTCTCGACTCAGCATAACTTGCATGTTTCTGTCATATTAATGTGACTAACAAAAGACATGGCGAGGGAACATGCAAATTATGCTGAGTCGAGGGGAAGGTGCATTCCAATGTCTTTTGTTAAACATTTCAGTACTTTAGCAATGATTGACAGATGAGGTCATCTCAAGAATATCAATATTGATTAGTTTGGAAGGATTTTTTTTTTTTTTTTTTTGTGGGCGTTCCCAAGTAATCTGAAGAAAAATAGAAGAAAAATCGTTAAAAATTTATGGAATATTTTTAGATATTCGTTTCACCGCAAAGGTGATGTTGAGGGTATCATAAATCAACGCAAATCAACGTGTATTTGGCATGCGAACTTGCGGAACATCTTAATGCACTAACTTGGATACGTCCGCTTGTACCTTTTGCCCACATGATAGCGCCACAGCCAAAAATCCGGAGCACCGCCCGAGCTGGCGGTGCACTTCTCGAGGACAGCTGGGGTACGTAATCACGGCATGGTGTGTATTCACGGCGTTGTAATGATTACAAATACATTATGGTGTCCGTGAAAAGAAAAACGGTAAGAGACATCTTTGTCCATAAATATCATGAATATCACAGAAGTTTTCTGGTTTACCTCTGGCTATCTCTCTCTCTCTTTCTCTCTCTCTCTCTTTTTCTCCCTCTCACTCGATGCATCACATGGCACGACATTGCGTCGACAATAAAATGAAATAAGATAGATAAATAGATAAATAAATAGAGACTATGGTAGCTCTAAATATTTTGTAACGTCCGAACTCTATCACGAAAAGTTCATCTCTCGAATGATCTCTACTCTTCCATTCGTTTGTTTCTTCCACATCGCTAGAGGGCTCAGATATTATCTGATGTTCTCACATTATTGTTGTAGTTCGATGTCAGTGCCGCTTTATCGCCGCTGTCGTCGTCGTCGCGATGATGACGCTGGTGTTCGATGTCGTTCATCTTCAGCTTCTCCTTCGGACAGGGAGGAGGGAGCTTGGGCTTCACCGTCATCGAGATCGGCTTCGAGTTCGTCGTGGCCACCATGTTGGTCATGCCCCGGCCCGGACGGCCTTTACCCCCGGTCCTACTCATTTGCTTCCGATCTGCAAAGCAATGAACGATTTGATGCACGAGAACGAAGAAAAATGTACTCTCTCATCCATTAAAAAACAATAATGCATACATCTAATAATAATGTCTAATAATAGGAATTTTGTTGATCTGATTTTGCTTTGATAATACAGTTAGGCACTAAGAAATCGGTGTCACTACTCACATGGTTTTTATCAGATATTTTGAAAAGTTTTTCAATTAAATTTATATGTGAAAATTGCCAAAATCAAGGCAAGTTGTTATATTTCAACATAAAAACTGTTGCTAAGTTGAAAGGAAGAGGGAAATTTTACAAAAATGCTTGACATGAAAAGTTAGGAAAGATCAGAACACCCGTCATCTTTATCACCATGTCCATGTCTCATCAACATGATGTTCAATCTATTCTATTCAATTGTTATATAATCATTTCCATTTAACAAAAGGGTGAAACAAAGTTTAAAAAAAAAAGAAAATCTCCTTGATACGTTTCATTATCAGGGAATATGCAGCAGTAAGAGTAAATTACATGCGTGCCGTGATAGCTTATTATAATTATGATACGAGAATAATAGTTCCGATGCGCTCCATACCTGAAGAGTTCATTGCCAGTTTGTAGTCCGTTGAGTACGTGGCCTGAGACGAGATTGTGCTCCTGGCTCGGTTGAGGAGCGTACGTACGGTTGGAGCGCTACCCAGCGTGTACAGGACGGGGTTGACGGCCGAGTTGACAGGCATGACGAACACGGCTACCCACGCGTATACCTGCCGTCCCGTGACAAAATGGTAACAACTACCAGTTTACATTTTTGCCTCCGGTACCATAAAACATTATCATTATTGAACGCAGTGGTAATAACGCAATGAAAACAAAATCATATAATAAGTGGATAGATAGATAGATTAATAACTATAAATTATTTGACATCTCATTTCAACGTTTTGTCACTTTATAGAACTTCTTTGGTTGTGATGTACGTTCTTTAATTTGGAAGATGCTAGTTACCTGAGTTTTTACAAATATTGGAACATAACATGAATTTCTTGCAGAACTTGAATGAAAATAACAGCTATCAATCCTTGAAACAACAACAACAATAACAACAACAACAAAGGTTTACAGAATGACAAGTTCAATCCAATTCAATGCAATTCAAATCAGTTCAATTCAATTCAAGTTAAGAATTTATCGTTCCTGAAATGTATTTCATTTGATATGTTTGCAAAGGTTCGGCAATATAATTTTTTCAAAAACTTCTTGCATGATTTTTTTTTCTCTCTCTCTCTTGTGGAAGCGTTTAGATGGTGGTACACACATTGCATTTATTCTATAGGAGTTGCACGTTGAGATGAGGATGTCATGAAAATTTCCTATGTCACATGTAATTATCGTATTCCTTTCAAGGGCCTCGGTATAGTGTTGTGAGGGTGAGTTCATGTCGATTGCAATTAATGTGTGTGTGTGTGTGTGTGTGTGTGTGTATGTGTGTGTGTGATTATGTTATGTTTTTATTCTCGAGTTATGTATTGATTGATTTTTTTTTTCGTTTGATTAATCATTGTTGACTGAATATTGTTGCATGCATTCAAGATTAATGTTTTGTAATGTAAAATCATAGAAATCTACTAAACATCACTGAAAAACACAACAAAAAGAGTATGTGTTTGTTTGTGTGTATGTGTGTGTGTGCACTTATGAGTTGCTGACAACTTACAGCGGGTGGTATAGAGGCGCCGCACAGCGAGGCCACGCCCAATAAAATGATAGGCATCCAGCAGCAAAAGTCCGTGAAGACGATGACCGACATCCGCCTCGCCATCGAGTCGCTGACCTTCGAGCTCAACGACCGCATCGCCGCCTTCTGCGTCTTCCGCGCCACGTTGAACATGACGCCGTACGAGATCAGTATCGTCATGAAGGAGACGAAGTTGATGGCAAGGAAGATGAAGACGGCGTACTCCCATCCGCTGGGCCAGTCCGGCGTGATGTGCAGCGCCAGGCATACGCCCGAGCGCCCGTAGAAGTTGCCGAAGTACGCCAGTCCGCACAGCGGGAGCCCCGCGAGAAAAGCTACCAGTGCCCAGGACACGCCCATCACCCAGACCGCGCGCGTGAACTCCATATCCTTGATGCGGAACGGGAAGACAATGGAGGAGAGACGGTGGAGGGTGATGATAGTGAGACTCAGCACGGACAGCTCGCTGGAGAAAGTGGACAGGAACCCGGCGAACTGGCAGAGGGTGCTGCCGCGCCAGTTCTTGTCGTGAAGGATGTAGACGCCGCGGTAGAAGGCGTCGACGGCGGCGATGATGAGGAGGTAGACGCCCATGAGCATGTCCCCAATGGCCAGGTTGGTTATAAGGAACGAATGGACCTGGGCGTGAAAGAGCAATAAGTCTAGGCCGAAATAATCAAGATGACATCTTCAGCTTACTCATTTGCATATTCATAAAAAAAAAGATTAGCAAATCTTCGAAATTTCATAACTTCCGTACTTTTAATCCGATTTTGACCAAAATTAGTATATGTTGCAATGCAAAATTATCTGATCGACAAATTGCCCTACATCGACGTAAATAAGCACCGAACTGATCAGTGTATTACTAGTTGCCATGATGAAAAATCATGGGCGTACATACTCGAGCAGAATTCGAACCTACGATGTCCACTAGACCACCGAGCTTCCATCCGACAGCAAGTGTTGGTTTTTATCCTTATAGCATGCAGCAGGTACTCCGTAATTATTCATATTCGTGAAATTCTTTCGTCGAGATGTTTTTATTGCAACTGATTGACAAAATATTTACGTCGATGTAGGGCAATTTGTCAATCAGTTGCAATGAAGACATCTCGACGGAAGAATTTCATGAATTTGAATGTATGCGACTTGTCATATTTTATTCTTTCTTCTCAAATTAACATTTAACTGATGCGGATTCCCCTATAGTTAGTCACTATGAGTAGTAATAACATCTATTTTCTTTTTTGACAGTTGAATTGGTGTTCAAAATCTCAAAATGAATAAATTCAGACTTGACTTCTCACATACACTGCCGACCCTGCCGTCACAACTCGGCCACCACTTCTCACCCGATTATCTCGCTTGCTGTTTATTCTCCAGGCGATGACGAAGGCGTTACCGACCAGGGCCACGATACCCAGCAGCCAGATGCACATGCGCAGTATGACGTTGGACATGAGGTCCTCGCACGAGGAAAACTCGTTGGGTAGAGGGCGACATTGCGGCACGTGCTTGGCCATGCAGCAAAAGCGATACTCGTCCGTCAGCCTGACACAAATGATACAGATACATTTATTTTGAAGGCATTATTTACCATTTGCAGATGAAACAAATACCCAGCTTTAGTGCATACAAATAGTTCTAAAATGTGAGTTAGGGATAGAAACAACCAATGTAAGAATGTTAGTCAGTATAATCAAAGTATTGTTAAAAATGCAAAATGTTTTGAAATAGTTATAATGAAATTGTTTCTAGAATTAACCGTCTACAGTTATGGTCTAATGAGGAAAATAATGTCATCTCCTTATACTTTAGGCTTTATTGTTAAATGTTTCTATGGTAGGATGTTTTTGGTACAACTGATCTACACAATGCATCCAATGTGATAACTCGAATATTTTTGTTTAAATCGCTGCTTCCTATATCAAACAATACCTTTAAGACATTTGAGGGTGATGTTGAATATGGCAATGGTCGTCATAGCTACAAAAAGAAAAGCCAGGGGATAAATACATTCATTTTGTATGATAGTTTGAATGAGTTACATGTGGGACGAAAAACTATTTGATATCCGAACCCGAAATTTTGCTAATAGGATTTTTTTTTTAAATTTATACAATACAATATAATTAATACACTAACTATTACTGTGTAAATCTTTCTTCATTTTACGCATGTTACCGACATACATGGCTAAATTCGAAGTATCTTGAGCGAAAAATTAAATATATGGTGGATTGCATTATTTTTGCATTGACAGCAACTCGAAAAACTTTTTTTTTTTCAACTCCATGTATGGTTTTTAATCATTATCTGATAGTGATAATGCCTTATCTTAGAATAACATGTTTCTATATTCTTGTTTTAAGTTTTACTAGACAAACGCATGAAAATACCTACATGAGCATGTATATATACATAAATACATTCACATATATGTACATAATTACGTACACAAAGGAAAGAATATAAGATGGTATAAAAAAGCGGTATCGTGATCGTAATGACAGTATTAAAAGTCGATGGCGTAGGTTTGCGTTATGTTAACTTACAGTATGTCAAGATGCACTAGTCCATTGAACGTTTTTGTAGTCACTACGTAGAGTTGGTTGCCGGTGATATCTCTAAGCAGAGACAAACATTTTTGAAAATATGAGAATGATACCTTGAAGAATGATGGTCAATTTCGAAAGACAAATGAAGATTAAAATAGCTATACAACACAAATGCATGTTGAGTGGATCGTTAATGTGTTCATTTCTAGTACTTTAATAATCGTTACTTATATATATATATATATATATATATACGCACCAAATATTATCATATACATATATTATACATTATATATCATAAAATAAGATATAAGAATTTTCTGCTATTTTTTGGTCCGATTACTTGGATGCGCGCACAAAAAAAAAAAAAAACCTGTAACACCCACAATTTTGTAAATGACATCATCCGTCAGTTCTTGCTAATTTGATAATGAATTAAAAAAACAAATTAGAATGCACCTTCCCCTAGACTAAGCGTAACCTGTATATTTCCAGTGTTACGATGTTACGATGTCTTTTCTTAATCACAATAGTAGTTGCACAGTGACTGACACGTGAAGTAATTAACAAAATCTTGGTTTTAACGGTTTTAGTGGGCGCATCCACGTAATCTGAAGAAAAAACAAATAACAGAAAAATTACATATATGGTACCTTTTGTATGTTCACATCGTATGCAGGTTATGATCAGGGTATTATAAATGAAAACATGGCAATGTGCATTTGCAATGCATAGGCCTTTCAATTTTTGTTGTCTCGTTCCCGTCATAAGGTTGCACATTAAATTAACGGGCAAAATATGAAAAAAAAATACTCATCGTTTTAATTACCATTTTCCTGCTCTGTATTTCAGAAATATGAAAGAAAAAAAAAGTCGTACGGTTTCCCTTCTCGTATGGAAATCTACACTATCGTTTTCATTTTCAGTGTTCATATAAAAGAACAGTTGTGTCAAGTTCTTCTTACAAATTGTTAGACATCTCAATATAATATTTGTCAAATTTATACTTCGAATTATGTATTACCTTTGGTTAGATGGATATCAAATATCACACATAATTGAATTGAATTAAATTCAAGTAAATTGAACAGTTTATCGTAGGTGTGAAGAAAGGAGCGAGACTCACAACTTCTGAAGTTGTTGCAGACCGAAGAAGGAACCATCGGGAATTTCGATGAGATTATTTAATGACAGGTCCCTGGGACAGAAAAAAAAAGAATATAAGAAAAGAAAGCATTAGAATTGAAGTATTATAGAAACATAGGAACGTACAGGCAAATAAAGCTGTACGTAGGATTTTACATGCAGATTATGCTGTTGTTGTTATTATCATTACTACAGTGAACTCCCGTTAATAGCGAAGTCCTCGACACTGACAGTTTTCTTTGGTTATATTGAAGATTCGTTAGTTAGATAGATATATAGATATTGGGTTATTTTCATCAAAAGGAAAGTACATAGCAGCCCAGAGGCTGAATTGCGTGTTCTTGATGTAAATGTACAAACGAAACAAAACAGTACAATACAATAATCATTCACATTAAACAGATGTAAGAGAGCCTTATTACATGTACATAATTATACTACAAAAACAATTCTCTTTTAAAATAGAATATTCCATCAACAACTAATTACACATAAAGAATTACAACTGAAAATAAAAGCAATTGATTTAGAATATCAAAAGAGACCGAACAAAAGAATAAACAATAAACAAAATTGAGCGGATAATATTTGGCCTGAATTTTTACTTTGCTGTAACCGGAATTTCATTATAAACGTGTTCGTTATAACGAGAGTGCATTTTATTATCATTATCATTATTATTATTATTATTATTATTATTATTATTATTATTATTATTATTATCATCATTATTTATAGTATTATTATCATTATTATTATCGTTGTTGTTCTTGTTGTTGTTTTTACTTACAGGAATCTCAGCTGGCGCAAGCCGACAAACGCAGAGGAATTTAAAGATGTCAGATTCTGGCCACTGAGGTCGCTGTTTGAAAGGTAAAAACAACGGACAAATAAAATGACTAACACGAAATCCTCATTCCGTTGTGTAAATGAATATTATAAAAAACGGAAAGAAGACGACACTTACATTTTTTTTTTTGAGATACAATCAAACGACCCGTCCATCCTATTTAAGTATAATACAATATTATGTATAATTTTATGAATATTATAACGTACTAGTCAATGTACCCGTGGAGTGCCAGAAATCCTCTATGGGTCTTCGGAGGTCAAATAAATGTTTGCGCTACTCCTTGGTCCGATCTTGGCCAAACTTGCTCATCTTGTTATTTATATTTGGTTTTTGAATAAAATTGAATTTGATTTAATTGGATTAAAGTATTTAATTAAAAATCACCTATGATGACCCATGATGATGAACTTGCTTGAAGCATAAGTAGGCGTACACCTGGGAATCCCCATATAAGTAGGCCCAGTGCCGTATATTATTTATATACGGCACTGAATAGGCCTACATAGCACCCTCTATCGGGTGTCTGATTATATTTTGGGGGGAATCCCCATGTAAGTAGACCTACATAGCACCCTCTATCGGGTGTCTGATTGCAGCTGACGAAAATTAGAAGTTATTTGACCTTTGACCCCAGTGACCTTGACCTTTTCAAAAATGAACCCCTCAAGGGCAATTTCGCCGTTAACCTGCATCCACCCACTAAGTTTGATGGAGATCGGACCAAGGACCTGGGAGGAGTAGAGTTACAAACAGACAGACAGACAGACAGACAAACGTTGCTCAAATTATAGTATGATTATACATTATTATATCAAACTAGAATGTTATTCCACAAAACGTCTAATATTCTTTTCAAAAATAAAAAAGGTTTTAGACTACTGCATGATGATACACAGAGAGTTTGAATAAAGGAAAAGAAAACCCCGCAAAAGCATCTTCACTGATTATTGTTTACCTCGAACTTTCATTCACGATAGCCGCACAAGTAATAAAGGCGGCAGGATCAGAGGGTCGGGTTGTTAAAATTGTAACTACCTTGACAACAGGCGATTAGCTTACAGGATAAGCAGCATTCTGTTCATCATTTGGAGGTTGATTATCTAGTACAGCGGCAGGTCCTTTTATCATTTCCCCCTTTCAGTCTCGTAACAAGTAAAAAGAGATGCACACACACGCGCGCGCGCGCGCACACACAACACACACACAATTACACACAAGTCATGCACAAAAATAATTACGAATTATAAACTACGAACGCGCATGCGCACATACACGCAAACACTCGACGAAAAGCACTTACAGCGTTGTCATTGACGCCAAGCCTATGAATGCATACCGCTCGAGTCTGCTAATGGCATTACCTTTGAGCTTGCTGAACAAAAGAAAACAAATAATAATACGAAACCATTTAGGGACGCCATAATGATACACGGCGAGTTGTCCATCGAATAAGCAGCTACTGAATCTAAAATCGTAATATACATCATCTGAAAGTTGAATCAGAGTACCGTTACTACAATTATCATCGACTATTACCCTTTTCTTGCTTATTTTTTTCTCTCAGTACTGAAGTAATGTGGACAACTTCTTTAATTGAATTCATACATTGCCACATCATCTTTTTTTTTCTTTTTTTTAGGGGGAGGGGTAGGGACAACATTCAATCCAATCATGTGCATAGATAGAAAGAAGTATATATAATTGATGTGGTTCAAATTTTTCCCAATAGAGATTTCCCCGTTTACATGTCAGCTCCTAAAATGTTAGCTGTGTGAGTGGTTCACAATATACAAACATTGCTCTTTAGTAGACCTCTTTTATCTGTTAATTATCATTTATCTTTCTCACATTCCAGTGTATTATATGCTTCATATGATATATCAATAATTCCTGATTTAGTCTGTGTTATATTTTGTCGGAAGAAAAATGAAAATGAAAAAAAAAGAAAAATGAAATGTTTATTTTCTCGAGGGAGCATCAAATATATATGTTGCATACATATATAAATGTACATGATAAGTGCAGAAAATCAATGCTTATAATTTATATATTTTATTCACATGTGTTCAACATTTTTCTCAAAAAAAAAATCCAACTCACGAATGAAAGTTACTCGTATTAAAAAGGAAAATTTTACCAACTTACAGATTCCTGAGGAGCGGAAGATTGCTGAATGTACCTTCTCTAATGACGCTGATTTTATTGTACTCAAGACTCCTGTCAGAAGGATGAATTTAACAAATTGATGTACAACATTATATGTTGCAAAGCTAGAGTCGGTCTGTAGGTTTTCTGAGGAACCCCAATCGTTCGTGACTACATCGTATAAGAAGGAATGAATATATGGATCACTTTTAAACTGAAAAAGTACACTATGAATCAATTTATAACATATCTATCTGTATATGTAAGTATGATAATAGATCATACAAAAATAACATTATCTAAGAACAAAAAAGAGAGAGAGAGAGAGAAAAAAAAAAAACAGCAGAAGAAATCTCTCCATATACAATGGATGTACAGCTACCAGGGTTACTGAATTATAGTTAATTTATCAATATTCATATATGAGACAATTTCTTTACACAATTATTATACGTAAATGGTTATATAAACATAGGCCTATATTCATATATATTCATATATTTATTTCCTCGCGATATACTTACAGGTCAATTAGTCGAATGAGATGAGAGAATGTGTTCCTATCAATGTCGGTAATGCCGTTTCTTGAGAGGTCTCTGTATAAAGAGACAAAAGTACGATGACCCGACCATATTTAACTATTTACAGGAAGACCTATAGTCACTTAAAGGGGATGGCTAGTAACTGATCAGTGGGAATCATTGGGAATGCTGGAGGATGATTGTTCCAATCCTTGTGGGATTCATTTAAGAGTACACTATATATCTATTCGTGTGTGAAAATTATTTGCTTCAGAATGGTCTCACATTCAAGTAATGTGCTGTTAAATGTTTCCAGGTAAGCGTCCCTGGTCAGTGACGGGGCATTAATCTGCACATTACCTGAATATGAGACCGTTCTGAAGCAAATAATTTTCACACAACAGTAGATATGTAATGTACTCTTAAATAAATCCCACAAGGATTGGAACAATCATCCCTCAGCATTCCCACTGATTCCCACTGATCGGTTACTAGCCATCCCCTTTAAGAATATTCAAATTGAAGTTCTATTCCAATCGTCAAAATTACAGGAAGCAGTAATTTCTTGGATCTAATTGGCTGATTGATCGAGTTGATAGTGTTTAGAAGTGTTTCAATTTCAATTTAATTCAATTCAGTTGTGCTTTATTTTCATCCAATAAAAGGTAATACACACTGATAATTATTTTACGTTTGATAAATCACATTGTTAACAATTTGTAAGAAATACAAATAATATACATTTTTATACAAACAAGTGAATGTACAACATGTAGAAACAATACATACATACGTAATAACAATTTGACAAGTGTCTACATTTCTTTAAAAAAAATAATGCACCAGCTTTAATAGCTGGACAATTCTGCCTTGAAATTACTGTACAGTTTACGTTTCTTCAGTAACGGGATTGTCTTGATATGCATTGACATAGAATGTGCTGATTTATAGACTGTCCTGCCAATTCTGAAAAATAGAAGAAAACATGCACCCATGGATGAGAAAAGCCATTGCGGACTGTGTTTACAGGAATAGCTTGACTTTTATACTTACAGTCGTGTTACATGCGACATTCCTGCGAATGTGTCGTTTGAGACAGCTAGCCTGTTGCCGCTCATGTTGCTGTCCAACGTGAACAAAAAAGTAAGAAACAGTGCACATGTATAAATACTGAATTATGCATACTTTGAAAGGTAATACTAAAACAAAATTACAGTAATTATGTTCGGTTTCTTTTTTATCCACGGTACAGCTTGTTCAGCTTAGAGACCTTGGCTTTACTTTGGACAAACACTTAACTCTTAAACACCATATCACAAACATTTGTAAGTCTGCATCATGGGGTATTTTCAAAATAGGGAAGATCAGGCGTCTGCTTGATCAATCATCAGCTGAACGGCTCGTCCATGCCTTCGTCTCCTCCTATCTGGACTACTGCAACTCCCTCCTTGCCGGCCTCCCTCTTTCTCACATATCCCCTCTCCAACGTATCCAAAATTCAGCCGCTAGATTAGTCTCCCTTAGTAGGAGACATGACCATATATCTCCTGCTCTCCGCTCACTACATTGGCTTCCAGTCCATTCCCGTATTACTTTCAAAATCCTACTTCTGACGTACAAAATCACACGTAATCTTGCACCCATATATCTTCAAAACCTAGTCTCTCTCCGCTCCTCCTCTTCTGCCAGACCCCTCCGTTCATCTTCCTCTCTCCAATTACTTCATGGCCCACGTACAAAAACCCGTTATGGTGACCGAGCCTTCTCTTCCATTGCTCCCACTCTTTGGAATAAACTCCCTCTGTATATTCAGAATGCCTCATCTGTCGAATCATTTAAAATTCTTCTTAAAACTCACCTGTTAAATCAGTTGTAATTTTTTTTTTCTCCTGGAGGCGCACACAGTTATCAATTATTGTACCATTGTATCACATGTATTTTTCTTTTCTTTTCTTTTCTTTCTTCTTCTTTTGTTACTGTTAATGCTGATTTTGTTAATGTTATTGTGTTTTCTAATCTATTTGTATGAGTAGCAAAGTGCGCTTAGAAACGTCAGTATGAAGCGCCATATAAATGCAATTATTATTATTATTATTATTCAGTATTGTCATCGCTCTAACAGAGGGCCTTATACTCAATTACACACCTGGGACGAGAGGGTCATTGTGGAGGAAAAAAAAATACATTCTCCACAGGTCCAAGGACGAAGGTACTTGGCGGGATTCGAACTCATGAAAGTCGAGAGTCTTATCCACTATATACGTCACAGAGCTCCCACTGATCCACATGCTCAAAGTAACTCCAAAATGCAACAGCAGTTATCATAGTTACATTACTAACACAGAATAGCCTCATTGTTCTCTTAATGGGACACCATTACAATTTTCCCAACATCGCCATTGCCCCAACACATTCATACGCATGTCCCCAGATGAATGTAAGAGGGTAAAACGTGTATGGAAGAAGTGTACACTCATGTTCGGTTCGGACAGGAAAAAGTTAGAGTGAAGAGAAAGAGTAATTTTTGCTCGCACAACTTTACAGTGAATATTTGATCAAAATCGGATTAAAAAAAAGAAAACAGGGAAGTTATGTGGGTTTTAGAGAATGGCAATTACCTTCTGGACAACCCCAGACCTATCCCCTGACCCTCACCCAACTCGAACCCTAAACCTAACCCTATCCCTAAACTTTACTCTAATCTTATCACTAACCAGCATTTAGCCGGGGGTAATTGTCGGGGGGGGGGGGCGGTAATTGCCTTGATATGGTGTACAAACTCTGGAAAGCTTTCACTCATTTGCTTATTCATACTGACTGCGCTGAAACTGTTTTGTGAACACTAGCAAAACTTTACGATGTCATAACTTTTATTATTTTTATTATAATCTTTTTTTAACATACTGTACATGAATTAGATAGAATACATGTGTAAAGTATAAAGCTGGCACTTACTAATAGGTGACTTTGTTATCCACACCACGAAACCCGAAGTGTTTCAGGCCGAGGTCGATGCAGCTTATGGAGATGTCAAAACACAAACAAGGGCCATAGTTGGTTGGGCACGGCTGCGCTGAAAAGAAAGAAAGAAAATAAAAGTATAATGCATATATGTATGTAGAGCAGAGAAACTCGGATACTCACGATAGTTATTCATTGTCTGATAATGACAATAAACAGCAACGACAACAATAAATATGCATATATCGATGTTTGTTTTGATTCATCCAGGTAGTACAATAAAAGCGTGTAAACTGAATCCGTTCGACTGGCCTTACTTGTGACAATCACAGAAAGAACAGTTTTGTGGCTAGCTCAGTCACTGTCTGGCTGGCGAGCATTTACCCGTGACGGGTGAATAGGCGATGTTTCTGCCTTTATTGGGACAAGTAAGTCCAGTGGAACATATTTAATTTACACGCTTAACAATAAATGGAATAAAAAAAAACACTCAAAATGGTCACAGTAATAATGGTGATGATAGTACCGACTTTATTGATTATAATGATTATAACTGCCGTAATGGTGGTGACAATGATACTAGAAATTATAGCGATAACGACAATTGTCGTTGAGAGCAAGTGTACGCAGTCATTCATAATGGACTTTAAAATGTGGCTGGAATGAATTGACTTTACTTACTGCAATTTAGCTCGTCGCTGTAGGAATACTTGCAGTCAACTTTGTTGTTGCATATGTCAGAATCCCGCACGCAATACGAGTTCCGACACTTGAACTCGCCGTCGCCGCACGACCAGTTGCCTGAAAGAACAGAACGTGATGGCGTGGTGATTGTAAACGACTTCAACAGCACACAGACAAAGATATTACAACACTAATCATGCATGTTACAGTCACTCTTACGTAAGCATGATTTCGCCAACGTCTCTATCTGTGCTCTTGAAATACCAGTATTTGAGAACAGAAAAGACAAATAAAGAAAGAACAGTGCATTAAGCGGGGTTCCCACTGTCGTGCGATCCATTGCGAACGCCACGATAGGACATTCGTAACTGATCGTGGAAAATTTGTTGAGCTTGTCTGACATTTCACGTTTGGATACGAGGTTATGCGAGTCAATACATACTGGTTCGCTTGGATGCGATATGGTCACGATTGGTCTGTTTCAAGCAATACGATCTGTCACGATGTGGTCTCCGATTCAAATATGACCTGATAGGATTGTCCCGATTAAATCAACGATTGGTTTCGATGTATCACGATCATTACGATCGGGATCCCCGATCTTGTGCGTGCAGCTACGTTCTTATACGTTCCAATACGAATACTGCGAACCAATACGGGCTGTTGAGATAAGATACGATATCTTTGACGATCGGGATCAAAAGCGACTCTCATTCAAGGCGCGATTGGACCCGAATGGGAAATAGTCCGGCTGACAATGGCTTTCATTATTTCTATAACATCTGAACAGTGATAAGGCCTATTTATCCACAACCATTGATGATGGCAAGGGTTGACTGATTGAGGATGATGACAACGTGACCTTTGCAATATTGCGAATGACGATTACGTTATCATCAGAGAGAAAGCAGCGCCTGTAGGCCAGCCAACACGTCAGAAAACCCCTCTTGTAATTCAACCTAAAGATTATTGAATCGACATGCTCGGCCTCAGCACCCCCCCCCCCAAAAAAAAAAAATAATAAATAAAAAACAATGCATACACAAAATCAAA
Organism: Diadema setosum; assembly: GCA_033980235.1. Lineage (NCBI taxonomy): Eukaryota > Metazoa > Echinodermata > Echinoidea > Diadematoida > Diadematidae > Diadema > Diadema setosum. The sequence goes on from CM067074.1 coordinate 28,729,233, forward strand.
TCATTGCCCCCTCTTCCCCAGGAAAACAAATCAAGACAAATGTTTTCGCCTTCCTTTGAAACACATGAAGAAAATAAAATGGAGGCCAAAAAAAGAGAATTGGATCTTTTTTAATGCTAACATTATTATGTGTTATAGGCTCAATAAGAAACTTGACCGAACTGATAGTATTGCTTATGTGTTTGATTTCATATTCGCATAGTATGTATCATAATTATGCTTTTTTTATCTCAAAATGTCGTTATCTCATGAGGTATTAAAAGTTTGGTGGGTTAGGCTTGATTAATTATTTTATTTAACAGTGTTTAACAAAACCGATATACACACAACAGAAAAGTAAATCCCCTAAAATAATGTCAATTTTTAACAAAAAATAAGTTTGAAGCAAAATTATTTCGCAGGGGTATTGCTACCCTATTAACTAACTTCTATGTGAAAAATGACAGTGATCTTTATAGTTATGTATGAGTGACAGTGGTCACTTTTCGAAAGTCACAAAAGTTATTTTTGTGGGGTATGAGAAACATTCTGCTTCCGGTGAATGTTTCAGTGGTGTTATTTTAGGATTCATTGTGCCACCCCTCCCTTGTTCAATATCAACAGTACAGTTTTGCAGTTTTTGCTCCATCTTTAAAGTGTACATGCGTACTCAATGAAGACACAACTACTCTTTCTTATGCTCACTCGACACGGGCTGCTAGATCTTGGCTGCATTATCTGACAACAATCCTAAACTATTCAAAATGGATTTTGCAGTTTAATGAGAGTAGACACAGCTATTTTCCTCTAAAAACCAAACCACAAAAAACAAAACATGAAAAGTGTCACAATAGATGTGAAGGGGTCAAATGATGGATGATGAAACAACATCAGCGATTGATCATTATATACAATACACAATTTAGAAACAATACTTTATCCCACCCTAAAAACAACAACAACAACAACAACAAATACTGTAGTATAGTTCAAAAAGGCAACCAAATTTGCCTTTGATGTGTGTTCACTCATGCACGATTCAGGAAATCATTCTCATTTTTATACTGACGTTAGTCAATACATGCAGACATACCACTCCCATTCTATTTTGGCTATTTTTTTTTCTTCGTTTAAAAATTACCCCAAATTGATCACGGAGAACTCCGTTTTTTGTGAGTCTGCGTTATGGTAATGCAATGTATTATAATAATGATATGCATAAAAGTATGTAATACTCGCGGAATACAAAATATGTACGATCTCGGAGTAAAATAAGGGCAAATGTGAAAAAAAGAAGAAGAAATATATATTTATATATATATATATATATATATATATATATATATATATATATATGTGAGATATGAGAAAGTAAATCTATTATATATAAGTGGAAGGGAAGTGAAAAAGTCGATCCCGATCAACACGATTCAGAACCACGATCAGATGAGATTTGCTGCGTTTTGATACGATCCAATACAACCTGATGCGATGATCACGATCAACAATTAATCGTGTTAATCGTAGAAAATTTTTGAACCGTCCAAAAATTTTCTACGATTAACGCGATTGCCACGACTGACCTCAAGATCTGATAAGATTTGATAAGATCACCACGATCCCTTCACGATCAGGACCACGACTTCAATCGTGGCGCCAATCGTGATAGTGGGAACCCCGCTTAAAGCACAAAGTATAGAGTACGCGTTCTTGGGATTTTCAACAACATTCAGGGTGTTCTGTATACACAGCTATTGGCATTTCAGTTGGCTCTTTCTACCAACACACTAAATGCACAAAATTCTACTGAATTGCATGTACACCCACTCTTGAAGAACCAGAATGAGTTGACTAACGCAACTAGCCTTACCGTTTCAAAAAATTAACCAATGGCGAGCTTGTATTCAAGTCACGTGCCAACATGCACGTGGCGTAGCGGTCGCGCGGTTCATACTGAAGTCCATCCATTGTCGGTGCGTTTACGAAATGCAAATTGATCACAGCATACATATCATATCATACATGCAGCAGGGACGAAGGACACATTCGACCCCAATCCAGCTGCAGTTCCGAGATCAAGTAATCGTATGCAGTACATCGACTATTAAACAAGAAAGGCTTTTATTTTATTATTATTTTTTTTTTATAGAAGTATTGTTTTGAACCAAATCGATGGACATTGATACGCGGTACTCGGAGGGTAAAACGTGGTGACACATACATTTTCATGGTAAGTGAATATTTCAAAGACAAGGTTGTCCTGTGAATCAAATAACTCTCAATTTCAAGTTCGTGATGTCGAGAAGATGTAGCGCACTATACATCGGAGTATTCAGGCCTACACGTTGATGCAAAACGCGCTCCCAGCGCGGTGCGCCCCGTCCGTTCCGCATCAATTTGAATGCCCGTGCGCTGAATTGCTAATGCGCATTGCATTCCTGTGTACGGGTCACATCGCAATAAAAGTTTATTGCCATACATGTATTATATGTCTCTACACACACACACAAAAAAGAAGAAGACCAAAAAGGGGATGGTGGAGATATCGAGATCGGTATGCTTACGACAATCGTGAAGATGGGACCCGTCCCTGCACCCCGTCTGGCCGAATGAGTCGAAGAAGCAGCGATTCTCGCTGGGAATACATTGATCGTTTTTGCAGCGGAATTCGCCGTCCTTGCAGGACATCTTCTTATAGTCTGTGCAGAAAAGAACGTGAGAAAAAACGTGAAACATCTCACATACTGAATGTGATGGCCGATCAGTTATAGGTCAGTTGGATAACCTTTATTCACCCGAGTAATACAACTTTCAGCACCGTACTGTGTCCATGTAAACTTGAAACGTAAAGAGGTCTTTACTTTCTCTGGCATAGATACGTCAACTACTGAAGAAATTCTAACCAGGATATAAACCTAGGTTGGGATCAAAGGCCTGGGACGTTTTCCGATGAATTATTTTAAACAAACCAAACAACGAAGTATTGTCAAAGTACAGTGTGTATTTTTTTTTTCACTCCGAACCATTAACACACATCTGATATAATATGTCAGGCAAAAAATAAATAAAAAAGAAATAGATAAATTAATAAAAAAAAAAGGGGGGGCTATGAATTCAAAGGGATTGTCATTTGCCATTCAGGGCACCGTTTCATGAAAGTTGTCATTCGTGACAAGTTGTCAGTCTTTTTACAATTTCAGTTTTTTTGATTGGCTTGGTTTTGGTTGGCTGGGCAACTCAGGTTATTAACTGTTACTATGGTGATTGTCAGAGACTATGACAACTTGCAGTCTGTCAGGGTCGATAACTTTCATGAAACGGTGTCCTACTAGTCACGGTCTCATACAGAATGCCTTTACCGCATGAATCCTCGTCTGAAGTGTCGATAGTGGCGTTGACGAAGAAACAGTCGTGTTTGTAATCACACCGCTGTGACATTGGTATACACTGACCACTCCGACATTTAAACGTGTTGGCCGGACACTCGAAAGCCTCTGCAACATAAAGTCGACATGTAAAATTGATAAACAGACGAATGTACATACAAACATAACTTATAAAGATGGGTACACTGTGTATGAAACATACATACAGTCAGTGCAATTATCTCACTGCGATTACCCTTTTCAAAGCTTTCGGTTTGCTGAGATTTTCGGTTGTAGGAATATCTGTATCTGATGAAGATCTATAACAGATCCTCCTTTGTAGATTCGCTTGAAGTGGGAAAGCATGGTACTGTGCTATTCTCTCATGGTGTATATGAGTTGTGTTTTTTCTGCTTGTATTTCCCGACTGTCTTTTATCGGTAGAAGTAATCATGCGTTCTTCTTGTCCAGAGATGGCAGCATCGGAACGTTAAGATATTCAGAGCATTTGAATAGATGATCCAAAGTTCCTTTATTTTCACTAATATCTACAACCTAACGTTTTTGCAGTCAATAGATTAGCATAATGTATTTTGGGTAGATTTACCCTCCAGCGTTCACGTCCTGTGTTTTTACAATATCTGACTCGATGAAAGACATTAGGCCCTACTATGATATTCATGTGCTAACAATAAATGTTTTCAGTATGATGATAAACAGACGGCCTACCGCAGTCTGTCTCGTCCGATATATCCAAACAATCGATCCTGCCATTGCATCGAGCGGCCAAGTCGACGCATTTGCCGTTTGCGCACTCAAAATGCACCGACGGGTTGCAAGATGGCAGGGCCGCTGGAAGAGGTCAAAAACAATAACAATTAACAATAAACGAGGGTAAGGGATGAGTTGATAGGGTATGAAAGAGGGAAGAAAGGGATGAAGAAAGAGAGATGGAGGCAGGAAAAAAACTACACAAGAGAAAGAGGAGGGAAGTGTACATAATTGTAGACTGTGAGTTCCTGTAATGAAATTTATTACGATTGAGACTTACAGCAATATTCTACGTGATTAATGTAGCATATTATACACTCTTATTTCTGCGGCGTCAAAAATAACTCGGAAAGTGTAAAATGTGACTCGGAAATGGCGCCAGCTGGGAGTCAAATCCTTCTGAATGAAAGCTACTCGGACTTCCGAGTCAAATGATTTCACTCGGATTCCCAGTCACTTTCCGAGTCATTTCTGTGGCGTCAAATTAACTCGGAAAGTGTCAAATTTGACTCGGAAATGGGGTCAGTTAGGTGCAATCTATTCCAGCAAAATGACACGGATTTCCGAATCAAAAGGTCACAATTTCACTCTGACACGGTGTCGTTTCCCGCATTGTAAGTAACCCATTTTGGTGTAGTAATGACTCGGGATTTGGTGTGCACTTTTCTAGAGGAATGCGGAATGGAGGAATACTGGAGTTTTCATCGGTGAATACCCACCTCATTCACAACACTCATATAAATGATTGCCTGAAACATGGTCTAAACAGTACGTCAGTTCTATTTAGGGCAAAATGAACTTTCGACACGGACACATTGACTGGTAATGGCGTAGCTGTTGGCGGCCGTACGGTAGCTTGTACCGTTTGTACGTAGCCCTGGGCTATATGCTACTTGTATACGTTAGAACCAATCTACAATAGATGTGAACCTACCTAGCTACACCTTCACTATACATGCACGCCGGGAACCTACCCGTATGGTACGATGAAACTAGGCGAAGGGGGTGGATTGAAACTTATTTATTACATGATATTAGAATAGGTAGGTTCACATCTATTGTAGATTGGTTCTAACGTATAGCATATAGCCCAGGGCTACGTAAAAAAAGGTATAGACGAGCTACCGTACGGCCGCCTACGGCTACGCCATTACCAGTCAATGTGTCCGTGTCGAAAGTTCATTTTGCCCTAAATAAAACTGACTGTTTAGACCATGTTTCAGGCAATTATTTATATGAGTGTTGTGAATGAGGTGGGTACTCACCGATGAAAACTCCTATGTATTCCTCCATTCCGCATTCCTCTAGAAAAGTGCACACAAAATTGTCCATCTTGAAGACAAAAAGTTGCAAGATATCTCGCGACCGCGGCGGATCGTCGAGAAATGACGCTTTTTTTTTTTTTCGCGGGGGTACTACGTCACATAGGACACATGACATGTTTTGTCCAATTGTAGCGCGCGTATGTCATATACACCGCGCTGGGTATTTCTGATGTGACTCTGCGCAGGTGTAAAAAGTCCGATAACCAAAATGATAACTCGGATTTGAGTCAGAAGTACACGGTTGGTGTTAAATTCACACTGATCGGAGTGAAAATTTTTTTTACTCGGGTTCAGAGTTGAAATTTTGACTCGGCAGAAAGAGTGTAAAGGATACTTGATATACGTTCACCATTGAAAACAGAAATATAAAAGAGCAAAAATGTAACCACATAGCCTCAGAGGTGAAAATGTTGAATATGACCAATGGAATGTTTACAAAGACCAGAAACATCTGCTTGCTCTCTGTCTCTCTCTCTCTCCCTTTCGTTGATGCTGAAAATACGAATGGCGGGACTCTTAGGTCTCCTAGTCGATAAGTTTGATTTTTCAATGGGGGCTTGTCCGGGAGCAAAACGTAAGAAGAAAAAATAGGTAAGAGGCATCATTCTTGCATCTCTTACTGCTATTATTGAGATGGTGAAGTATCTCCCTTGGAAATGCTGTCAAACACAGAACTAAATGAAATTTATTCATAAGAAATACGTGCCACATTACATATTTAATACAAATGGCGGGCAAGTAAGTCTTACCCCGTTCCTGTCATTACAATCTGGTGCAACAATCTGGTGCAAAACCAATTCTACCCAACTATACAGACTATATACTATACAGACTAATTCATGTGAATAACTTGAAAAAAGAAACCCACAAAATGTGCATATTGGTCCGATGACATCAATGTTAACAATAGATCTAGAAAAAGGTTAGTGACTTGAAAAAAAAAATGTGAGCAGAGTCTAAGGAGGAGAGAAACACACACAAATATGCAATTGGCATATGAGACGTACACTTAAAAGGAAATGCACATTTGTATTACATGTAATGCTTGATGTCTAATATCAAGCCTGATAGGTAATGCATGAATATTTCCGGATGTATGGGCCTATTCAGGGCAAAATACAGGTGAATGCATCGAGAGAGCAGGTCACAAAAATTAAGACAAGAAAGATTTGAGGGAATTTGCGCAATAGCACAGAGTACGTACGACATGCCTGTTCATCGGTACCCCCTACGCAGAACGGTCGGCCACTGCAATACGCGGAGTTCGGCAAACATCGCCTATCGTTAGAGTCACCTCCCTCGTTGCAGCGTGTATGGTTTTCGGAGATGCACTTGGCTATGTCGTTGCGATGAAAATGGAAAATAAACAGATACACAAGACGTTACTGCAAGTAAAGAAACACCACTATTATCACTGTTACCACATGAGACCGGCTCATACCAAGAGAACTACTGATATTAATTATGCAGACTGCATGATTATTTACATTTTTTTATTAATTCTAGATCAAATTATACAAATTTGCGGGGATAAACGAAAAGAATATGTTTAAACCTTGAATAACGCAGCCTATAATAGCCATACACAAAAGACACAAACACACGTACACACACAAACATCATAATTAGATTCATGTGTGTATGTGTCCTATGTATTCATGCATTGTTGTCAAGTATATACAAAAAATTTGCATGTGGCATTCAAAAAAATTACCTTCATATGCCTCTGAAAAAAGCAAAAAAAAAAAAAATATCCACTCAAGCCACACATAGATATTGCATTTCTAATAATGACTTAAACATTTTTATTAATGGGTTAAACCATATTTCTTTTTCAAACTTCTTACAGCAGTGGGTCTCGTCCATTCCTTCTGGACAGTCAAGGTGTCCATCACACACATACTGCTCTTTCACGCACGGTGCTGGCAGGCCATTCCTGAAGGAACACAGGAATCCATTCGTCTGGTAGTTGCACATTTCATGCTCGGCTGGAATTAAAAGAGATGCATAGATATATATAGACAGATACCCGACAAGTCAGAATTCTGGAAGAAAGTCAGTACTTCACATTTTTCCAACGCTTCATGTTTCACTCCTCATAAATCTTCCTATATTACCACACTCTTCTCACTATAGGCTTGGCATAGTTTCCTTGTATTCTTCATTTTACATTGACCATTTTACTCAGAGGTCCCTCTGTTCATTCCAGAGTTAAATGGACTGTACAGTACTGGTTGAGGTGAGGATTCAGCTTGTAACGTTTTGCGAGATATTTAGAAACCACTCTACAAAATGTTGAAGAGCATATAATTCTAAGGGGAATCAAAAGTTTATTTGATGAAAATCGGTTTTGAAATGACTGACACATTGAAAAAATAAGGTAAAAAAGATATCCTAATAAAAGTCGTGGTCTGTCAGTTTTACTATAGGATCGCTTTTTGGATATCTCAGCAATTTCAAGACCACTTTTTATCAAAGAAACGTTGAATCCTTCTTGAAATATATTACACTTTGTTTCATATTCCAAAAGAGGTTTTTCATTATCTCACCGAAAAATGTCAAAAACCTGGTAATAAATCGCTACCAAAACTATACGATCCTGGTTCATTTTTTTTTTTTTTGTTGTTGTTGCTTGTCTTTATCAATGAGCAAAGATAACTGTTAAAGCAAAGCTTCACATCAGAGGAAATGTTCCTTTCTAAGCACACTTAACTTTTCAGCATCAAGCCATTATCTGAATGTAAGTCGAATAAGGAGCGACAAATTTTCTCTTGTATTTCAGAGCTACTGGGCGATATATTAAACGGAGAAATAAAATCAATGTGTCCAAAAATACGTTCACCATTGAAAACGGAAATATACAAGAGCAAAAATGTAACCACATAGCCTCAGAGGACTGAGGCAGAGAATATGTTTATGTTTAAAAAGAAAAGAAAACTGCTTGGTCTCTCTCTCTCTCTCTCTCTCTCTCTCGTTAATGTTGAAAATAAGAATGGCGGGACTCTTAGGTCTCCTCGTCGATAAGGTTGATTTTTAATGGGGGCTTGTCCGGGAGCAAAACTTAAGATTTTTTTTTTCGTTGTTCGTAGTTAGCGATACTTGAAATAAGCCCGAATTGTACCATCGAAACAAAACAGTTGTATGATGAAATTGTTGGAGGTGTCTGTGGCGGTAGAACGTTGGGTGGTAGAAAACTTAACGGTGTACCACGTATTCTTTCTTGGGTATGTATGTGGCCCTGAAAAGGGCCAGTTGTAAAGCTAGATATCACCCACATACGTAATCCAAGTTGCTTTAAAGGAGCAAGCTCCCTTAATGTTTAGAAATGTTCTTTGATGTCAACTAAAAAGACCATTTCAGAAGGGCTGTCCATGACATTACTCATTATTGAACTATGGGTCTATTTACGTTATTTTCTTCAGATAAATTCCATCTGCTCATGCGCAGAACGTAACTCCGATCTATCTTCAACTTACAGCAGTCAACCTCGTCCTGGCAGGATTTGCAGTCGCAGACTCCATTACAGCGCACTGATGGACGCAAACACTTTCCGTTGGGGCATCGGTACTCATCTGGCGTGCATGTACAGTTCGTCTCATCCAACTCAGTGTCCGGGCAGTCCACGTCGCGGTCACACCACTCTTGCCAGAACACCCGCTTGCCATCGCAATGAATGAAGTCATCTAAGAGACGGTACATTATTCAAGGTACTATGAATGAGTTCATTTAGGCCTACATATTTGTCTTTGAAAAATCACATCTTTATTCATTTGCTTGGCTTACCTACTTAATGCATCTAAGGATGATGATGATAATAATTCTTCACGGCGACCGGTACTTTATATAACTATTCAGTTCGTTTTTACATATTTAACACATTCGTCGGCTTTTTCTACTAAAATCGGCACTTTATACGTGTTATACGACTAATGCTTTTAATTACAACTTCTCCCCTTTCTTCTCTTTCTTGGAAGTTTCCATCGCCTTTTTTTTTCTCATCAATTTATTAGTTCCCTTCCCTCTATTCTCTTCAGGGTTCTTAAATCACCTTCAACAGACCGCCGAAGTGGTAATTATTCTCAAGCATCTATAGCGGGCTGCGGGCTCACTGCGAGGTGCTCTCCATTGCTTTCTGCGCGTTCCGTGCCATATTTTGTCTCATCTTACACTGTAAAAACATGGGTGTTAGATTTAACACCACGGGTGTTAAATCTAACACCGATCAAACTTCAATAAAGGACCACACCCACAGGTGTTAAAAATGCACTGTGATGGTGTTGAAAAGTGTTCACCTGACACTTCGTGGTGTTAATTTGACACTGTACCTGGTGTTATTTTGACACTGTACTGGTGTTAATTAAAAAATGACACCACATGGTGTTGATTTGATATTTGTTGGTGTTAATATCAAAGGTTTAACACCCGTCCAGCTTCAATAAGGGACCACACCAGCTGGTGTTACTTTGGTGTAAATTTATTTTCACATTTTTTCAAAAATCTAGTATTTTAATGTAAAATTCTTGATCGTCTTGTTTAAATTAAAAATCAACAAGAAGTGCAGTTACGAAGAAACTCTTAAAAAAACAGTTTAAAATTTGGAAATGACACCCGGGGGTGTTAATTTAACACCATAAATGAGCACCGAAAATTTAACACCAGCTCGGTGTTCACTATTTAACACCGGACTTTTTGCAGTGTACCTTGTGTGCACCGGGCTTCGTCGCTACCGTCTATGCAATCGCGCTCCCCGTCGCACACGAACCACGTACTGACGCACTGCCCGTTCGCACAGGTGAATTCGCCTTTCCAGCAGCTCCGATGAGCTGTGAGGAAAAAACAAACAAACATAAACACCATCAATGTAATCACGTGACTCTACACTATAATGCGTTGGATACGCCTGTGCCAAAGGTTCAACACGTAACACTTGCACAATAATGCAGGTTCCAGCTTTAGGTGTTTGCACAACGGCAATCGTCCAAGTACTTAAAGATCCCCACACACATGTAACATGAAAATACAAGTGGTTTTGAATAGAGACAGGGCACCGTTTCACGAAAGTTGTCAGCGCTGACAAGTTGTCAGCGCTGACAATTACCATAGTAACAGTCAGTGAGAAGAGCGTCTCAACCAATCAAAACCAAGGATTTTGCTGAAATGGTCAGCGCTGACAGCTTGTCAGTGCTGACTATATTGATGAAACACCCCCAGCAGGTCACTGACGGTAGTGACAAAGTGATATAGCGGGTGTTTTTTTTTTCTTCTCTTATAGAGGACATTGAGAGCTTACACATGTGTAATATCCATCTTTCACTATGCATACGTATAATTATTATTATCAGTCAAAGTAGGCAAGTGGTATCATTCGTCAGGACATAATCTGCGCTTAGTTTGAATCACAGACATGACAGAGGGGCAAAGTTTAAAGGTCACTCCGAGCATGATATGGAATAGAAATTGAGAAAAACGAAAACGATTTTGGGATTTTGGAAAGTTTATTGAAATCACCACACAGACACAGACACACACTATAGACACACCAACGCGGCCGTCATATGGCAAAAGGGTGTATCTTTGCTCCGCACGGGGAGAAATAAAGTCGAGACAAATCGCTCTAAAGTTTGGGCATTTACTCTTGCTCTAGACAGCTAGAAGACATATAAATAGATGCTTGCTGATAGAGTTTGTCCTAGGCATTGCTATATACTTATAATATTATTTTCTGACATTTCTTATATTCTCAAAGTCTTTATCAGCAGAATTAGAGGTATTTTTAAAAATCTAGATACACCCTTCTGCCAAAAATAAATTTGGCCAGTGGCGCAACAGTCTTCATAATTATGTCAAAGGGTGTATCTGAAGCTACACTATGCAAATCCCTTCTCCCGGCAGATTTCCATAGGCAAAATGGTGTATCTATAATTGATACACTTTTTGCCAGCAGAATACAGCGAGTGCTGCACTGGTCATAATATGGCAAAAAGGTGTATCTCAAGATAATAACTTCCGTCTAATATGGAAAAAGGTGTATCTTCAGTCTACTGTCGCATGACAGTGCGGCGTTCGCAGTATAGTTCGGCATTTACGTAGTTGGTACGTTCTTGGATTACTCAGATTGGGGGGGGGGGTGGGTGAGGTTAGATGGAAAGAATGGGGGAGTATGCCATTAAAGTGACGAATGGCGTAACTACGCGTGGCATAACCACTGCGATAATTAGAGGCCCCTGATTCAAGTTTACTGTCGTTGAGCAAAACGTAGATATATCACTTCGCACCGACCGTTGACAATAGTGGTAAGTATTCTCTCTTGACCGTCAGGATTAACAGATCCCCGTTACTTCCATCTCTCAATCGGTTTAATTAAAGTAGGCCCTCTTCGGTGAGTCCTTCTACCATTTGTGCGGGAGACAAGCCCGTCTGGGCCGGGAGGTCAAACCCACTGTGCTAATGTTGTTTATAAACAATCTTACTGATTGAAAGTCGGAGCGGGCTTGGCCCGTCCAACATGTGTTATTTTCGACTATTGAGGGCGGTGTGTCATTTTTTTACAAAAGCGAAACAAAACAAAACAAAACAAAACAAAACAAAACAGAAGTTGGTTGGTCTGCCTGGAAGCATGTATGATAAAACAGATGAGGATAAGTTAATTCTTCTAATCATACAATTTATAACACAACTGGATGACCCCACTAAACCTGATTGTTTATATGAAATTTCTTCTCCTCGTCTTGTTACATTGTTACAAACAATCTTCCAGAGTGACGGTGACTCAGCATACAAACATTCACCCACAAATGAAAATTTATGAATTAAGGAAATTGAAAAATATTGCATGAGAAACAAACAATACATGACAAATATTAACACATGATAATTGATTTCGATGGTCCTAAATGCGGAGATTTTTATTTGTCGATAAATGTTTGTATGTTGACTCTCCATCACTCTGTAAGATGGTCTGCCTGCAATGCGTTTTCTTTTTCTTGCTTCCCTTGTCCTTATACCTCTTTGCTTTCCATAGACTTCCAGAGATATTCACGATTCAGTCAGTTTCATTATTTTGTATAGATTCTCATTATCATTATACTCTGTGACCGATGTTATGGACCCGAGGAAGAGATGGTGGCAATAAACATGTCACACGAGTCATCATCAGCGATAACAAACAAAAAACTATCCCACCATACTTCTTTTGACAAGCAGCAACTGAGTTTCATTCTTGCTCTCGAGTGTCATGTCTGTCCAAAAACTCTCGAAGTTTTTCTACCACACGTGGGCTGAACATGTAACACCTATTTACATAAATACATCTTCATGACACCGAGTTACTAACCACATGCCTCTTCATCAGAGTTATCGTCACAGTCATCGATGAAGTTGCACCACAGGTCATGCGGGATGCATAAATGGTTCTTGCATTTCACATACGCCGGCAAACACGGGAAAACGTCTGTGTGAAAACGATTAAAAATATATATTTACATATGTTATATCCCTATAACCCCCCCCCCCCACACACACACACACACACACACACACGGCTATATATGTGTATTTTATGTATATTTACAGATAATACATACATATATAATTTTAATATATCTGTGTATATAAAGGATAATATTGTTTTTATTTATTCATTTACTTACTTATTCATTATATTCTTCTTTCATGAAGTTATATTACTATCATTCTCTAGCGTGGTTTGCAACTTTTTATTTCTGCATTCTGCGCATTTCATACACCATTATCATTGAAAATGTAATTTGTATTTGTTAAAAATGATGTTACTGTCACATGCACACTGGAAAGTTACTTTGGAAATGAAATGTCATGTGAATTGAATTTCAAACGACTATTGCACATTTCATCATTTTGTGATTTCAGTTTGGTTTGATTTGGTTTAATTTCTGCACTTTCTTTCTCCAAGCACTATGACAAATCAAGACAAAAATGTCACACAGTATGAAAAAAAAAAATAGAGTAAAACATACGAATCAATACAGGAATTGTCAATTTCGTCACAACATTGTCTCTAATAACATATGAATTAAGGTAACATTAGGCATACTGCATTCGAAAATGTGAATAAAGGAGAGATCAATACAGGGGACCGTCATCATAAGCCGAGCTTGACGTGGATGAGGCCCTATGTTAGTTTTGTCATTCAAAGAATTCTTATCAGAATCAATTATTATCAAAAGAAATTTGAACTCTTTATGAGTCAGAAAAGGGGGAAGTCAGTTCTTCAACCAACAGACTCATTGAACAATATGTTTAGCTTTATTTTTGATGTAATGTTGCGCGATGGTGAAAATACCATTCTGTCATAAGACAAAAATAAACGGTTATATATCTGCAACATGGTGCACATTACTGTATAGCGCCCCTACACTGCGAAAAGCTACGGAAATAATACTCATTTCACTGACCGCATCCTTTCGAGTCTGCGCAGTCGTCCTCACAGTCGCAAGAGAGATCGCACCTCTGCTCAATAGGAATGCAGGAGTTGGTGCACTTAAACTCGTTGGCTGCGCAGTCTACAAACAAAATAATAAGCTTAATGAATACATATGATATAAAGATATAGAGACGATCGATGGTCTAGTGAAAACGACGCCTGTCGATAGCAATCAGGTTGGTTCGAGCCCAACCCGAGTTTGGATGCCCTTTGCTTTTACCACGGCTTAGCTGCTAAAACACTGAATAATTGGTGCTTAATTACGTCGATGAAGGACAATGTGTCAACTAGTTGCAACAAATTAATAATATTTACATATTATGTGGTACTAATGCGGTTTAAGAGATGGAGTTCCAACTGGCAGTAATTATTCATAATAGTTGTCAGTTTTCTATTGATGTACAAAAGAATTCCACTGGTGCATTTGTGCTTTTGATGATCGGGGTTTGATGCCGCCGTCTGAAGATTTATTTTGAAAATTAACATATCGTTGGTCTTATTTTGCTTGTATTTTAGTAAATGAAATAAAGTCTCAGTTGATGATAAAGCATATAAAAAAGTCAATCCCGTCCAGAAACATGTACAAAGTGTAAATCAGTGCTGTATCCTTTATCACGTTTCTACTTTACAGTAGTAACTCCATTCTCTTGAATCTCCTTGATGACACACAGGTACACAAACATATGAAGAGTTTGTTTGCAAAAACCGATAAGACCATATTTGCCAAATGGAGATATTTGCGATTAAAGGTCAAGAAAAATAAGGAGAATAATAAGAAAATTTTTGCTTCTTTTGACCATAACTTCAAAAATATACCTTTAAATGTAGTGCCCGATATATCATTTAAAAGGTATTATTTTGTACTTTATGACAGAGATCGTACTTCAAAATCTTCAAAAATGGACATCGGTTTTTGCAAACAAACCCTTCATATATTCAAACGACATTATAATCATTTACATCAATCCAGGAATAGAGACGGCTTCTGGTGTAATAGACAGCGCATTTGAACATGAATATACATGGACAGTGGGCTATATGCATGTATTATTTATCATTAATCATTATCAATTCATTGGGTGTACTATATTTTTTTTTCTCTTGTTATACTTCCTTAACTCTTATCAAAAGAACACATGACATCTTTCTGGGAAAAGAAGACCTTTACTGTAATATCTAATGTCTTTATTCATGTTCAACTTCATTGAGACTGGAACCTTCAACCTTCTTGCCATGGAAATGGGAAAAGTCTCATACCCCCCCCCCCCGACACACACACACAAACACCATACACGCACGTACGCACACACACACACACTCAACTAAACGAAGCGAATCAGGTCAAACGACGACGGCGATTAAAGGACAAGTTCACTTTCATAGACATGTGGGTTGAGTGAATGCAGCAATATTAGTAGAGCACATCACTGAGAGTTTGAGGAAAATCGGACAATCCGTTCAAAAGTTATGAATTTTTGAAGTTTCTGTTCAGACACGGCTGGATGAGAAGACTACTATAGCTTGTGATGTCACATGAGTACAACGATATAAAAAAAGTATAAAGAAAATTCAACCTTTTTTTTACTTTTCTCGAATAACAAAAGAACACTCGACTTCTCTCTTTCAGAAGGCAAGGGGAATAATATTTCCCTTAACATACGTCAGCAACGAGTCGAAGAAATGTGCACTTTATTCAAAAAACAAAGTTTTGTGAAATTCTCTTTTTATTTTCCTTATACCGTTGTACGCATGTGACATCATACACTGTAGTAGTCTCCTCATTCAGCAGTGATTGCGCAGATGCTTTAAAAATTCATAACTTCTGAACGGTTTGTCGGATTTTCCCCAAACTTTCCCTGATGTGTTCTACTAATATTGTTGCATTCACTCAATCCATATGTATATGAAGGTGGACTTGTCCTTTAAAGAGATTAAAGAGTGACATACGATCGACGACAATTTTCTCGCTTACTACAAAGGGAGATCGCCTCGTCCTGACCCAGTTCGCAGTCGTACACGCCGTCGCACGTTTGGTTCGACCGGATGCACACACCGGGCTCACACTCGAACTCGCTGTTGACGTCGCATTTTCGAACGGTGATGCCGTCGACTATCATCACTGTCAACACTGAATAGATGAAAAAAAAAACACGATTTTAGATAAAGCAAGTTCCAAGGGTAAGAGCCCCCATTGATTCGTCAATTTGTATGATGTAATATGAATTAATATACATGATATAACAATGCCATACAGTGTGTTTAAGACGTAACTACTGTAGTACATGGTTCCAGATTTTAGCAAGTCCAATCTCAAGAAGAAAGTATAAAGGACATAAACACAAAGCAAAGTGCAAAGCTATGTATCAGCACACTGGACACTGGGGCAAGTGAATTACAACATTTTTCATGAGTATGAGTGTGTTTATCGTACTGTGTAAAAAATATCCATAACATATACATTAACTCTGCCTGATTTTTCCCCAAGTCTATGCTCGCCAGACAGACCGACCCCAGTGCGTTTTTTAATACGCCGTTGATTGGTCAAATGTATCTTCATAGTTGCAACATTATATTTCAACCTTTTACATGCTTCTTCTTCTTTTTTTTTCTAACCATTTGAAACATGATATCACAAAAAGTGTTGGTTGATTGTATGTACAGTATTTTATCCTTTTTGGTTTGAGGGCTCCAGCCACAAGCACAAATTTGCTTCTTAGGAGTCCTGGCATGTATTTGTTTCTTGTTGCATATTGTATATTGTTTTATATTTTGTCAAATAAATGAAATGAAATGAAATGAAATGATGATGCAGCTCAGTCCATTCGGTTTGTTTTCTTTTCCTTTCCATTTTGAACAACATCAGTGTTAATGAAAGAAAGATATTATTCTGAGGGGTGAAGGTTAAGGTGTGAGTTTCTTCAATTTGTCTCCCTATACAAATCAAATTCGTAAAGATCGCAACTGCTGATCTGTAATTAATAAACATGTCGGGGAAAAAAGGAACCAGTGGGACTCGAACCTGTCATCTACGGCTTTACAGATCAGCAGTTGCGAAGTTAACAAATTTGATTTGTAGAGGTAGACAAATTGAAGAAACTGACACCTGAACAACAGTGTCAACAGTGCTTTTTCAAATGTTCATTGTGATAGACAGCAAAGAAATTAATACCCGTTTACAGAGAATTATAAACTAGGTTTATTTGTCGATCTGCCAAAAAAGTAATGTATTAGACATTGATACCATACAATCATTATCATGATGGCTACTCGGCGGCGTATAACCATGGACCTATACATAACCTAACGGAGTGTGAGACACGCATATAGCATAAAAAACATGTAGTAAAAAATTAATGGTTTGCATTTGGTGGATATCATGGGGATGGCAGATAAAGACAAAATATGCCACAGAGTATAGTAAGTAAACAGACATTCTCCAAAAGTCACAAAATATCACGACATATTCCATACTGCTTAAATGATGTGTCTGAAAGTGTTATATATATAAATATATATATTGCATTTCCACGCGTTGCTCGGTCTTTGCCTTTCGTCTACATAGCAAGAAGCGGAAAGGTAAAACCACGGCCAGTGAAGAAACCGTGTTACACAGAATAGACGGAGCAGATCCCGTGGGACGCGCGTTTCTATATTTTCATATATATTTATGATTAGAAATCGTCTTAATACAGGTAATTGCCTCTCTTTCACACAATATGAATGAAAAAAATCCCAGGGCTGCTCTGAAATAGAATATTTGAGCTGTGCTGGATGGGATGCTAGCAGGACTTTGGCCCAGGGGCGAAATGAACCACGGCTTCAAGCGCTCACAACAGTAGAATGGGGACGGATTTTTGCGTTGAGCGGCCTGGCTTACACCGCTGATTTAAAGGAGGGGTCTTGAATTCAATTTCGCTCGGACATTCTCGACAGGCAATTTGATATCACTGAAAGGAATTATCTAGGGTAAGCAATTTTCCGGTAAGATCCTACAAAATATGTATCATATTTTATCTATCTCATGTCGGCTTACCTCAGGCATGTCAGGGTACAGTACATGTGAGTCAAACTTTTTAGGTAAGTTAAACTGACCATTGGAAGTGTTAAATCTCTCTCTCTTTCTCTCTAAGGGGGAGGGCGGTTTTCATTTGCAGTTCGAGCGGATATCTGGGAGTGTCATAGGGATAATAATGGATATACACTTCGGGGAAAAAATGTTTACACTACACCACACACACAAACACATGTAAGCAAATGCACATAATATAAACATATGACAAGAAAGCGAATTCACTTGAATGGCACTCAGTATTTGCGAACTTCAGTGCGTAGACCCTACTGGGTGTTTCGAAGGTGCGACTTATCTAAAATCAATGCAACATTATCGCCATGCAGGTCGTTTTGATTCTCTGCCTTTCAATACGGTGACTTCATTTAGTCATTTACTTTAATCTTTCCAAGCCTTTACACCGTCATGTTGTCAATAGTGTTTGTGGTGACGTTACATTCTTGTAATCGAAGACGCGCGTAACTTCTTGGACTCGCGTACTGCAGTACACGTGATTAAACCAGCGCGATCAATAAGGATCTAACTCTCGCATCGGACACATCCGGACTATCAACATGTCATTCAGAAGACTTAATCGGCAGGATGCGAAACATGATATTGAACACCCTTATACTTACGGGAAATAGAGGAGACCTCATCAACAAAGTGACAGTATTTCCTTACAGTGACCCCATAGTCCGAGATGTCTCACCCATGTTTCGAGTTATGAATAGAAAAGCGGGGAACAGGTGTTAAATTCGCACCAAAAGGGCAGACCCCTCTTTTCTGATTTTTTTTTCTTTCTTTTTAGAAGATGGAGGGGGGGGGAGGCTTCAAAATGTACTATTGATTTTCCATAGTCCATGTTCCGTCCAACCAATCCCGAAAAAAAGTAATTCATGAAATCGACACACGCTTCCTTTGAAAGTAACACCCATAATTCGTTTCACTTTTGCCCTGGAGGAGAATGTTCGCGTTCATGCTCCTATTCTTGTTGTTCGAAATGCAGCATTCTCCTAAAAGTGCGACTCATCTGTTGAATACAGATCTTTCCGTTATCACGTGACCCTCATTAAAGCTCGGACTATAGCTTATAGGTCTCAGGAATTTCGCAAATGACATGATTTGGTTTTAATCGATATAGAAGAAAATCAGGGAATCTAACTTCTTTTCAAGTATCAGACAACATTTATCTAAAAATAATTTTGAAGTTCCCATAGAATTATAAGCAGTTCCGTATCTTGAAGGTGGTTTCTGCATAGATTACAGAAAAGTTAAATTATGAAGCGCCCTCTGGACCAATACAATTCCATTCCTGTAACTATCTGTTCTACGGATCTCTAAGTGTATAAAGAATGATTGGAAGTTCTAACCTTTCCTTCTTTCAGTTAAGAGTAATACATGTATTATGTACTGAGCGTTGTGTTCATTAAATTGAATGACCATTTGTGTAAAATGCACGAGTTGCACGATTGACTGCGGTGAGTTGGCAGTGAGTTGGCTCAGTCGGTAGCGCGTCTGCCTCACGATCCTAAGGGCCCGGGTTCGAAAACGAGTCTAATGGACTGAGCAATGTTGTGTGTAATCACACCGTCCCCTCTGGTACGAGGCAAAACATCCTGTCCCTCGGATGGGACATAAAATGGAGGTCCCGTGTATGAGAGAGTCACAACTCATGCACGTAAAAGATCCCGCTGTGGCATAGTGGATAAAACTCCCGACTCCCGATCGGAGGACCCGAGTTCGAATCCCGCCCAGTGCTTACGTCCTTGGACAAGATGATTTTACCCACTGTGTCCCTCTCGACCCAAGTGTATAAATGGGTACCTGGCAACGCTAGGGTAATAATGATAGCAGGGCCCTCTGGTAGAGCAGTGGCAACACTGAAGAGGCTACCCTGGGTAAATAAGACCTTATCATTATCAATCATCGCAAAGAGCAGGGTGTTTATAACCCGGTGAAGACTACTGGTCCCACCTCACATCCAACTGGACCCCATGGAAGACCAGCTTAGTGTAGCTGCATATGGGCTATCCAGCCATCTTCACAGATGGAAAATGAACAATAAAAATAACAATAACTGCAAGTTGCATCTTAAAATCCAGCTTCTCCTGTCTGTGTTTATCTGATAGTGGGCATCCGCCTATTTTCTTTTATAAAGGTTTTTGGAGGATAAATATTACACACTATAAAATTCGGAATATGGATGCTTGGGTTGGCGATACTGAGATGCAAATATCTTCAGAACAGAACGCGATTGTGATAGGATTAACTTGCGGTGAGGCAAAATACGAAACACTTGTACAAAACACTTCATATAATATTGTATATATATATATATATATATATATATATATATATATATATAGATATATATAATTATATATATATATATATATATATATATATATATATATATATATATATATATATATATACAGTCAAACCTGTCTATAGCGGCCACCCAAGGGATACGGAAAAAGTGGCCGTTATAGACAGGTGGCCGCTATAGACAGGTAATCCAACTTTGTGTGCATTGCCTACATGTACATGTATCATCGTTGTATATACATGTACATTTATGTGTGTACGTATGCACACGTGTGTATCATGCATAGAACAATGCCGGTGTTTATGAAATTGTTGCACAGTATACTAGATGTAGCATGTGCACAGTCATGAATTAGTGCATTATTGTGACTGAATAAGTGATGAATGCAACGGTGGCGATCACTGAATGTTGCCCAGAAATGACTGGCACAGCTAAAAAGCAGAAAAACACCCTGAATTATCAGCTCGGCTACGGCTCCATCGGGTTCTTGGCCGCTATAGACAGGTTAAAATCTACCGCGGGAAACAAAATTTGTGGCCGCTGGCCGCGTTAGACAGGTGGCCGCTATACACAGGGTCTTTAACATGGCTTTTCTCTCGGGGGGATTTTTCAGTGGCCGCTATAGACAGGTGGCCGCTATAGAGAGGTAGCCGCTAAGGCAGGTTTGACTGTATATATATATATATATATATATATATATATATATATATATGCATACATTCATACAGACGTTCGCACGTTCGTTTGCCTTCGGTACGCCTCGTCAATGCGTTGTTAAAATACAATGTTTGGAAAAAGATTGCATGTCTACATTGACATACATATTTTTTTATTTATATTTGCATAAAGTGATAAAGATGAAAAGAACAAATGGAATTATTTTTGCATTTTACCCCAACAATCTAACTCAATACGATCTGACGATCGAATAATTTGCGTGCTACTTAATGCCAAGGTTGATGATTCGAACACGAGACCGAAATATACGAAGGATGTATGCCTATTGTACCCGCAAGGTGAGGTTTATTCAATGCTACAGTCATTTATTCTTGATCACACACTGTAATTTCTAAAAAGTTATTTTTGAATTTCCATCACTCTCTGCAGGGACTACTTCATTCCCTAATGTATTTAACCGAACGAAATAATCAGGTAAGGGCCCCTTTAAATTCCAAAATGAATGATTAAACATAATTTGCTATAGTAGGCGCAAGTTCTACGTCAATTTTCTCCCAGACAAACACACATTATGATTGTCATCGTAACATATCGGCGAGCGACTAGCAGTCCGACGGTTACTCTCCGCCTCGCTAGCTCCGTTCCATCTGCTATGTGACTTGCTTCGGTATTAGAATGTTTGCTCAAATCGACTGAAAAGCACTGGCTTTTGGCGCACCAGATAACCCACCACTTTCTGGCTTAATCCAAGTCCATATTTGAAGAGCTCCCGAATGCAAAAAAATAAAAAAATAAAAAAATCCAATGCGATGTTTGCACAAGAGCATCAATACCGCAAAAAAATACGATCATTGATTAATAATCTAGTTCGATTGTTCATGCAATGTACATTCGCGCCAATTTGGCCCGCGTGTGCGGACTGGCGCCGAACTATGAAAAGCCATGTTTGCACGCATTAAAAACAACGACAAAACACTTCCAACTTGTCGTATAAAAGGATTCCATTTATAGGGCACCGTATTAATAGTCGTACGATGTTTGTGCTCCTGATGTCGGGGTATGGGAGGAGTAAGAAAATGTTTACTTTATTAATTGACTTAAAGCTCACTCTCGGAGAAACAAGTAATCCACTTAAACAAAACGACCTTGCACTCTTTTCTGAGCAATGGGTAATCGCATAGATTCGCGTAAAAGCATTCTAGATCAGTCATTAAATGCAATTTGCTATAATTTCTGAAAAGAATGTAAGTATATAATTATACACATGAAAATATACAATGTAAGCTGAAGGACATGCAGAAGGGTAAAAAACAATATTTTTTTTTTTTAATCTCTACGAGCTATTGAAATACGATAAATTCAACATCCAGGCCACCTTGCCTATTATGTCGGGAGTACCCATAATATCTGCGAGAAGACCACCTTGAGAGCAGTAATTGTTTTTAATCAAAGCAGAGTTTCGGGCTATTTTCAAGTGAGCAGTGTTTCAACATTTAGTGACCTAGTTTTCTAAGGTAAAAGTCAAGGCATTGATTCATGGCTAGTAAATACAAATTGAGGACGTTAAGTCGTTTACCCTTTTTTGTTTCTTTCTTTGTCATTGTCATTTCCGAGTGAGGTGTCTCTTCACTTTTTTTTTTGTTTTGTGTTCGTTTCACAGATAAACTTTGAACACAAAAGGGAGATTGCTTTGCTTAACGACTGTTTGCTTGTGATATTGCTATTCTTGCTATTGTTGTTAGTTGTTTATCACATGGGAGCTAATAATCTGCGCATGCGTGACGTATATAGGGTAAAGATGTCTGGTCTGTAATGCAGTTTTATGGCAAATTCAATTCAATTCTCAACACATGTGGTTGTTTTTTTAAGCAATCATAATTCACACCCGGCATTAAAAAAAAAAGAAAAGAAAATATAGATGACTTTAACACTGACATTTAATTGGTCATTATATTACATACATTATCATTTACCATTCCTGCCATTTTATGACGGTGGCGGAACTGTTACTATCTGTCTCTTTCTCTGTCTTCTGTTTCTATTTTTTTTTTTTTTTTTTTTTGCTCCTGTAATACTACATGGCGTGTTCATCCGTCACACGAAAACACATTACATACAATAATGACATGCATACTGCACACAATTTTGCAGAGTTCCACGCCGGCTTACCACAAGGTCAGCTGTGGAGTTGATAGAGGTCGGCTTGTGCCATTTTTGACACCGTTACGTTCCCCGCGAAGTGAATAGACGTAGGAGAGCAATTACGACTTTTTACTGTTCTCTAATTGTTTGCTGATGGATCGGTTCCATCTCATGATTGGCATTTGATGGAATGTATCATCGTCGTAAATCGGTGGCTTGGTTCCAATTACGCATGAGATAAGACATGAGAACATTGTAGCCATAAATCGTTTCTTTTTTTTTTCCTTTCGTTGTTATCGTAGGCGTCCAAAGTGAATGTTGTCTTGCTACATTATGCCTGTTGCAGAAAGGGAGCCTTATCAGGAATGGCTCACAGCACGGTGTGTGTAAGTGTACGTGGGTTTCGTGTGGTTTGGATCAACACCTCCAACTCTACCCTTTCCCCTTCCCCTCCCCCTCTCCATCCCTTTACCCTCCTCCACCCACCGCCGCGATGTGCAAATCTTCCCGCCTCAAAATATAAATATTCATCAGTTGAGATGACTTTGGGGTTTCTTTTCAGTGAAACGGTCATACCGAGGGTTTTGGTGGAGGATCAATATTTAAGTAGTCACCACGGAAGCTATTAAACTGCTTTTCAGTGTAAAGCCATGGGACCAAACCAAAGGATTTCAGCCTCCTCCATTTGTTTCATATTTATATTAAGACTCTATAGGAGGAAAACAATCATTAGTTTTAAAATAATAATTTGCCGATAGATTTCATTATATCGTCATCTCATATCGTCGCCTCGTTAATTTTTTCTTCCTCTGACAAATAAAATAAAGTTTTTAATTGAAGTGATGTGAATTATATATGGCAATATCATTGACGATGTCATGTTATCTTAAGTGCGTTCGGCTGTTAAAGCTTTTAATAACTTATTTCCTTTTCCAAACGAGTTTATTAAATACTACATTTTAAAGTATTATAAATACAGACATAAAAGTATATACATCTACCTCTATGACATATTTTTTAGACATATATGCTAATGAGACAGCAATTGCTGCACGGGCTTTACTATTAGAGTGGTTTGTAACATAGGGATAGTTAAAAAGGTTAGCTTGTATTTGAGTCGTAGCACCATTATTATACTTGTCTATATCATGATATTTATTGGTCATAACGTTCTTGCAATGAAATTACCCAACCTTCCCATTCGTCCCCTTACTTCTTCGCATGCGTCTTGTTCTTTAATAGTTGTGCGATAATGACTTCGGACTACAACTTGCATCTTTGATGAAGCATGTCCCCAGAAGGTATTAGAATTTATAAATGATATATGCCAAACAACGCAGAGAATTCCTGGTATTGCACACATATAATGGTTATGTGTTCAGAGCCAGAATGATGAGACAAAAGCAGATCATCACGTCGCCATAGACAATTTATTAGCCATCTACGCTTCGCGGAATTTTTTCTCTGGCGGGAAAAGAAAAGCCGTCTGTTGTATAGAGAATTGGTTTCACAGCAAGAAAGCCATACGCTGTTATTATATGATGTTTGAATGTGTGGGGCAGTGTATGCCGGCATGTTCTTTTTGGAGTGTGTCTGTCTATGTGTGGTGTCTGTCCATGTATATATTAGTACAGGGTATGTTTGCGCGTGTTTGTGTGTGTGTTTGTGTGTGTGTATTATACAATGGGAGTAGAGAACTCTTTTCGAGCACTGTTTGTCACGCTTCGGAGGTTATTTCGGCGGGGAGAGCAAGGCGATCGTCAATCCGAACTGTCAAGCTTACTATGGCATATTTATTTTCGTAATGGCGGATGGCGGACAGTCCTCATTGGCAATCACTGGGAGGTTCGACTCTTGGAAAAACCTCATCCCATCCACGCACCAAACGGGAAAAGGCGACAGAAAAGAAATCCATGGCGGAGATGGAGCTGTTTATCACGGATGGAATCGTTGTTGTCACGTCTGCGAAAGCCGTTAAGATTATCATAATTCTGTCGCTTCTAGATGTCTACTTTATTCCTGGCGACAATCCTGTAATTTCCTTTGTTTTTTCATATTCCCTTTAAACAAACTTAAAGCATGTGAGTAGAAAATAGTCTGTTCATTTTCTGACTTCTCAAGTTTGAATTTGAAGAGTTTTATCGCAAAACGAGCAGACTCCATTCTTCTTGAATTGAGATATTTATGATTAAAGCTACTAAGAAACAGAAAATAATAAGAATATACAGGATATATTTCATCATAACTTCTAGAATATTCCTTGATATGTTAATTCAATTCAATTCAATTCAATTCAAAGTTTATTTCATTTTTCGACAAAACATATGTTTCACTTCCTTTGATAACAGAAAATAAGGTAAATAGAACATAGTGAAATGAAAAGACTGTACAACAATTAAAGACCTATAGTAATCATACATTGTACCGTATGTCCCCCAAAAAAATTACAACGGGACCCTATGCAATGATATCTTTAAAAATATTGCATCAATCTAAATACAAATTCAGGGTATGAAACTATAACTCATTGCCCACATCTTACAGAAAACCCCATTCGATTTGCTTCAGTGGTCAAAGAGAAATGAGGAATTTTGTAGAGGATGTCGGGAATCTCTTTTGTCCAAGTTCTGTCTATTGTTCACACACAAAATCATCGAAGTGCTAAACTTGGAAGAATCAGACTCATGACATGCTTTACTACAATCCCCATTTCTCTGTGACCGCTTAACCAAATCAAATGGGAATTTCTGCAAAATAGAGCTAAGATGATATATTTTAAGACCCTGAAGTAGCATTGAAAAAATAATCATATTGGATGTTATCAATGCGAAAATCTGATTGTAATTTTTGTGCGACATACTGCAGTATGTCCCTCAAAAATTACAATCAAATTCTCGAATTGATAACATCCAAAATGATCGACCTATCCAAGTGCTACTTCGGGGCCTTAAAGTATAACATCTTAGCTCTATTTTGCAGAAAACTTCATTCAATTTGGTTTAGCGGTCACAGAGAAATGTAGATTGTTGAAAAGCATGTCATGAGTCTAATTTTTCTAATTTTAGCAATTCAATGCTCCAGTGCGTGAATAATAGACAGAACTTGGACAAAAGAGATTCCCGACATCCTCTACAAAATTCCTCATTTCTCTTTGACTACTGGAGCAAATCGAATGGGGTTTTCTGTAAGATGTGGGCAATGAGTTATAGTTTCATACCCTGAATTTGTATTTAGATTGATTCACTATCTTTAAAGATATCATCATTGCGGGGGGTCCCGTTGTAATTTTTTTTGGGACATACTGTATAGTAAAAAAGAAACAGAAGTTATAAAAGTGAAGTACATGTACAAGTATACCGTTGCTTAAAGTGCGAAAATGGAGGGACCCATTAAAAAGACAGAGCTTGTAGTATGTGGGCCCCTCTGGGGCCCACATACTTACATACAGAAAACCCTTACATACAGAAATACAAAAATACTTACGAAAATACTCACATACAGAAAACCCTCTGGGTTTTCTGAAAACAGTGATGTCAGTCTTTTGATAATACCACCACATCATGCTATGATGTACACGGAGAGATAATAGTGTTTTCACCTTGAGAGCCTATCAATGAATTGTGAATAAGTCGTCACTCCATTTTACATCTAGGCCTATGTATGAAATCTAAAGCAATAACAAGAGCAATAAAAATGACCCTGTCATATTCTACATGGCAACGATGAATGTTCCTGGAAAATATAGGGGCTTGTCGGTGTTGAATCAATTCAATTCAATTCAATTCAATTGTATTACGTTTTGATTTTCGTTGATTGGAAATAAACTATGATTGAACTTGAACTTGAAATTCAATGACAAGTGAGGCATTACTGGAAAGATTGTATTTTGCTCTACCTGATGATGGACTTACTTTGAAATGTTTTAAAAAATGGCGCTTAGCCCATTTTGCTATAAGCCTCTTCATTTGTGGTAGATTATTATGTAAAATATATGAACTCATGCTTGCATCTAAAGGAAAGCGCATTTTTTCTTTCTAATACTACATCAAAATTACTTTCCTGGCCATTTACTGAATGTGTGTATGTATGTCTGTGTGCGACTGTGTGAGTGTATGGGTGTGTGTGATTGATAACAACGTGAAAATGTGGAAAGTTTCAATTTTTCTCTCTCGGCCGTCAACGGATTATGGTCTTTCAATAATTATCTATCATAACTTTACAATTCCGTGTGCTCGCCGGATAAGAAATCTGATCGAATCGGACGCGAATCGCATCGCCGCAGACGGATTAGGTCTCGTTAGATCTCGTCGAAGTCTCGTATTTCACGCCGCACCACAAGTGACACCTCGTAAACAGTGGCAGTATCCGACCATATGCCACGGATGACGTCACACGCTATGTTATCTTCGACAATGTGCATGCCGAGATCACGCTCAGTCACGTCTCAATACCACTGCCCAAAGGCTAGAGAAAGTTCCGAACACAGGGCTCAACATACACCATTGTCAGGGACATCCTCTTTGCTCACTATCATATACTTACTGAACTTAATTTAAAAAAAAAAAAAATCACTTAAAGGGATGGTACAGTATTGGTGGAGATGAGAATTGGGCTTTTAACTTTTTGCGAGATACCAATAAAACACTTATAGAATAGTACAGAGCATACCATTTTAAGAGGGATTCAAAGTTTATTTGATGAAAATCGCGTTTGGAATGACTGAAACATCCAAAAACAAAGTAAAACAAAGCGATCGTAATAAAGTGTGGGTCCCACACTTTATTAGAATCGCTCTGTTTTGGATATCTCAGCCATTTCAAAACCAATTTTCTTCAAATAAACGTTGAATTTTCATGGAATTACATGCTCTTTCATATTTCATAAAAGGTTTCTCATTATCTCACCAAAAAAAAAAAATGTTAGAAACCTGAAATTAGGTCTCAACCAAAACTATACGATCCCTTTAAAGCTAAAATTGGATTGTTTCCGAATATTACCCACACAGTTCATACTCGTCATCGGCACAATGTTGAACAGAATACGCATAAGCCTATAATACGCACAACAAACAACAATGAATTTTCAGTTCCAGCAAAGTCCATTAACCTGAGCTAATTTGCGTCTCAATCAATTAAAGTGTTTTCCCAGCGGACTTTTTGATACATAGACCTTCGTTTCTACAGAAACGTGACTGTCAAACATTGGTGATTGGTTGTCCGGGAAGAGTACTGTATCTGTATAGCTCAAAACCCTGAACGTTAATATTATATGTATGTTTCCGTTTGTTTGTTTTGAGAATGAGGGAAATTTGAAGGAATATTTTTGTATGTAAAATAAAAAGCACAAGTACACCTTCCCAGTTTTACGAGTTAGCTTTTATGTAGGCCCCATTATAATATTTCTGTTACTTCCTGGCCTGTGTGTGAGAGAGTCACAACTCTCATGCACGTAAAAGATCCCGCTTTATTCATTCATCGCAAAGAGCTGGGTGTTTAACCCGGTGAAGTGGTCCCACCCCACATCCAACTGGACCCCATGGAAGACCAGCTTAACGTAGCTGAATATGGGCTATCCAGCCATCTTCTCTAATGGAAAATGAACAGAAAACAAACAAACAAACAAACAAACAAACAAACAAACAAACAAACCTTTATATATCCATTATCATTTGTGTCCAGTATGTTCTTTTTTCTTTTTTTTTCTTTTTTGCTGCAATCAAAAGACATGGTTGTATACATTTTGTATTCTCACTTGTTGTATATACTGTCAATGATATTATTGTTAATTCTTTGAGAAAAAATGAAAATGACTTGAACTGAACTAAATCACCTTTCAGAGTACAAAGTATAGAAGATAAGCAGCGAGAAGGAAAGGAAAGACATCGTTTGAAACAAACTTACCCAAGCTAAAGAGTGCAAAGGCGCTCTTCCATCCAAACATGATGAGGGTGTGTTCGAGACGTCTGTTTCGCGCGATCGATAAAGCGAGATCCTCCGCGAGGGGAGACTGGTCGAGTCGACCGGATGTCGCAGAATTTAAATGTTGTGGGTTGGTAAGTGGCTTGTTACCCGCGCACTCAGATCAGCTGGAAGAAGAGAGGGAAAAAAAAGATGTCTTGTAGTCAGAGGACAGAAGTCGAATAGGCAGAAAGAAATATCTGAGGAGGGATATGATTTATACTTAGTAGGCGCATCACGAACACAGTGAAAAAACACAGTGATTTGGCAGTTGACTTTAAAGGGGCATTCCGGCCGATTTTCATAATTTCACATCATGTAGTACATAAATCAACAGCTTCATGTATAGATTTGTAGAATTTATTGTGGTTCTTGAGCAGAGAAACAGTACTTTCAAAAACCTTTAACAAATTACACTGAACAAAGATGATGACATAGGAGCCTCACATATCTCAGAAATGTAGCAGTGTCATTCCATTACAATACCGCATGCTTGCAAGCTCACCTGTGTGTAATCTATGCATGCCTTCTTCTTTTGTGCTGCTTCCTTGAGCCACATCTCATGCATTCTTGTGGTGAGGCTGCCATGTCATCATCCTTGTTCATTGCAATTTGTTATAAACTTCGAAAACATTCTTATTTTTCATCTCAGTCATTATAAATCCTGAAACTCTGTACCCAGGATAACTAATTTATATATGTTCAAATGTAAAAATTTGAAAATCATCCGGAGGTCTCCTTTAATCAGCAATCTATGCAAATTAGTACAGGGGTCCTATTACTAGTAACAATCGATTCTTCTTCTACGAATCGCATGAAAATAGAACACACGCAGTTTCTCATTCAACATTGAGTGAACGAAAAGATGATTTAAAAGGTTACTCTATAAATATAAGGACATGGACTAGTATTCTGCAGAACTTTCCCATTCATTGGTTAAAATATTTTATCTTTATCCCCACAGCGTTCGACGTCCCGATATTATTACATGCGCATAGATATTTTGTATTGTGATATGAAAAAAAAGTGTCTCCTCGGCTGCCCATAACAAGATGGCGATACTCGGCATGAATCGCAAACTCGCATTGACGCACAGTCCAAATGGCATCATACAAGTTGCCAGAGATAGTTACTTGGGTTTCACATCATGACAGCGGCAACTGATCATGAACAGCCATGACAGCAGCACCTGAAAAGAACACGGATGATGCGGACTACATGTATCTATGCTTGGGTAAGAATTCTTGAAAGAGAGTATGCTGTATGTGAATCGGGAAATATGGGGCGCTGGAAAGTAGGGCGGAAGTGAGAAGGAAAAATCCAATGGCAGACGACACTCGAGAGTACAGGTTACATACATGTAGACGCGGGGCAGGAGCGTCAAGTAGGCCTAAAAGGTGTCACATTTAAAGGGACTGTACAGTACTGGTTGAGGTAGGGATTCATGTTTTGAACATTCCTGAGTGAGATAATGAAAAGCCTCTTATGAAATATGAAAGAGCGTGTAATTTTAAGAAGGATTCAACATTTATTTGATGAAAATTGGTTTTCAAATGGCTGAGATATCCAAAAAAGTGCTAATAATAAAAGGCGACATGCCCCAACTTTATTAGTATCTCTTTGTTTCACCTTGTTTTTGGATATCTCAGCCATTTCAAAACCGATTTTCATCTAATAAACTTTTGATACCCCTTAGAACCGCATGCTCTTTGACATCTCATAGAGTGGTTTCTAAATATCTCACAAAACGGTAAAAGCTAAATCTTCACCTCGACCAGAACTGTACACACCCTTTAAAGATCAGTACATTAATATGAGTTTCGGAACTGTTGATCGAATACAGGTTTGTTTAATGGCACGTACATAGGTCCACTGCATGACAAAGTCTCTATAGAGATAATTGCTACGCATCTAAAATTACATCCGCCCCGACCCTTCCCCCATAAAAGATATAAACCACAATCAAAATTTTGAAAATTTTATTCTAAAAAATTGCAATATGATGCAGTATTATATGCTGTAATATACAATCATTATCATTTCGTCACATTAACCATAAACATAGCCTTTGACTAAAACAACAACAACAACAACAACAACAACAACAACAACAACAACTATACTACTACTATTAATCCTACTATATACTACAATGACTCTACAAGTATACTTCTAATGTTACTATCATTAGGCCTACTACTACTATATTACTACTACTACTGACTACTATTACTACTACTATGACTTACTATTCTTAAAATTACTGCTACCTTTAACATTCCTCCTGATACTTTATATACCACGGTATGAAATACTGTTCGTAGTTGTGAAACAGATATCTTGTTTAATTTTCCTTCCATATGCAGCTTTACTACTGCTTCTACAACATTGCATCGGATTAAATGATAATTTGACCAGCTAGGTGCGATGATTAAATGAAATACTATTAAAACGGTATGAAGGGAATGTTGCTAATAATCAAATGCAAATAATATGATAAAACTGTACGCAGAGAGACATCCCTGCCATTAGAGAGCGAAAAATCATTATAACTCTATACTGAGTGATGACATCCTTGAGTCATGCGTATTCGGCAAACGAGATAGACACATATGTTTTGAAGAAGTAAAAGATGATAAAAGAAAATAATTTCATCAAACGTTTTACGTCAGGGGTACCGTATTAGCCTCTTACAGGGTACTCCCATTGTAGCGAAGTCCTCGGGACCGGCGGATTTCTTTCGTTATGACGAAATTTCGTTATAACCGAACAGTGTAGTAGTGTATAAAGATATATACAGTAGAAGATAATGTTGGGACTTGAATTTTTGATTTCGTTGTAAAGAGAATTTCGTTGTAACCGTGTTAGCTCTAACCAGAGTTCACTGTATGAAGCAAAATGGTATCATAGTGTCTAAAAAAAGATGGGAAAGACTATAAACCACGAAATGAACGAAACAGAGATTGTATATCATTGTCAGAGTTTATTACTCATGAAAATGGTTTTTCTTGAAATCGGACTGCTCGATTGTGCAATGCATATTTTCACATTTTCCCTTTTAGTATTTGCTGATAATATCTTCTTTAAAGGCATAATTTACCATTTGCAGATGACACAAAAACCCAGCATTAGTGCTTTGAAATAGTTCTAAAATGTGAGTTAGGGATGGAAACAACAACTGTAAAAATTTGAATCCGTATAATCGATGTTAAGTAATGTTCAATACACAAAATGTGAACAATAGTTTGAATGATTTCAAACTAAACCGTCTAAGTTATCAGATGGTTTGTTGAGAAAAATACTGATATCTCCTTATACTTAAAGTTTTATTGCGAAAATTTTATATGGTAGGATGTTTTGTAATACGACAGATCTACACGTATGCATCAAATGTGATATCTTGAACATTTTTAAAATCACTGATCCCAAAGGTAAACTGGACCTTTAACCCTATACCCTGTATCTACCTTATTTTGGAAACAATGGATGGAGTCAATAAAAAATTTCTGCGACAAAAAGAGAGTTTGTATGCATGTGCGTGCGTGTAATAACGTCCATGTCTGTGAGGAATTGACGTTGCTTACGTTATACATGTCTGAAACACAGGATTAACATGCGAGGACGAGCTCTCTGAGGGACTGGACGTGAAAAAGAAAAAAAAAAGAAAAAGAAAGGGAAGAAGACAGCAGCCAGTGAAGAAAATAGAGACAGGATAAAACAACAACAACAAACTTCCAGCCAAGGCACTTTCGATACGCGCGGTGAAATGGGTCATGCCAATAAATCAGCGACGCGTGGCAAGACTTAGAACAGCGCCTGATGTGTGTATATGACCGACAAGTTTGCATGTTTCATATCTACCAGCTCATATCATCATCATCATGTAACATCGGCAAGGTGGTCTTTCCTTTCCACCCGCTGGAAATACACGCCATATAGCATCTCTACCGCGGCGTCCGTCTAAATGATATTCCCTATATACACCCTTGCTCAGAGAACTCCTGAGATCAATAGACGGTTTTTTTTTTTATCTATGTCTTATGTAGATGTCAATTGAAATAGACAAGAAAACTCGTTTATGGGAAAAAAAAAGAAAGAACGAAGGAAACTGTCTTGTTATGGTATATACAATTAGAAATATAAATCCCACATTACATGTATAGCATAATACAATACAGATTAATAATGCGCATTTCACGTGTACAAAATAGTAAAGAAACAGTCATAAGGGTGCACCATTTTAATATTATGATGACTTATCAGGAGTCAAACCGAATAAAAAACTCAATGACTGTTTTGCTGACCATCTTGTAGGAACCATTGCAGATGTGCAACCTACCCCCCCCCCCGCCCCTTCATTTGCTTCACTTTTTGTTGTTGTTGTTGTTCATTTTCCATCTGTGAAGATGGCTGGATAGCCCATATTCAGCTACACTAAGCTGGTCTTCCATGGGGTCCAGTTGGATGTGAGGTGGGACCACTTCACCGGGTTAAACACCCTGCTCTTTGCGATGAATGAATGAAGCGGGATCTTTTACGTGCATGAGCTGTGACTCTCTCATACACGGGACCTCCATTTTATGTCCTATCCGTTGATGATATTGATTATGCTTGTTCACGCCATCAGGTTCACTATGTTTTATTGCTCTTCACAATAACAGCATTAAAGCAGTCTCTCCATGCATGCAAGTTTTTACATCCCGAAGACCAAAGTTTCTACGAGTTTAATCATACGCTGCGTTATTGTCCGGGACTCTCAAAAACACAAAACTAGAACAGTAGCATGAATTGCTAAGTAACAATTGCACGATATTGCCCCCCCCCCCCCCCCCCCCTTGCAAAAAAGAAGGAAAACAACAAATATACTGATATGGTAAACCAATCAACTCGCTTAAATTGAAAAAAAAAAAGGAGTCAAAATACATAGCAATCCCTCTGGCCTCTTCTGCTACCGGGGACTGAGGCGAGCATATTACCATAGCCGGCTCGCCTCATTTCAGCGACGAGCACCCTCGAACTGTTCGCACTCGAGCTCGATGTCAGTATCGCATTGCTCCTGCGAAACCCGAGCGCGATCTTGACTTTGAGTAGAGCCCGCCGGAATTCCCTTCGTTCACGGCACAAATTCTTTCATTTCTCTCCCTCTCTTTTACAATTGTTCTATAGCCCTCGATACTGCTGTCTAGTAGTCTTGAGGTCGCCCCTTTATTCTCTCTTACCCCTGAGAGCTCTTATCAATTTGCGATATTCCGATGGAGCTATGATATCTTATGGCATCGCTGTACCCCTCCACGATCTTGAACGAAACAGAGAGACCAAAAAAAAAAAATGAAAAAGAGAAGAAGCTTCAAATTATCTTATACCTGGCGTGTCAGAGATTAAAAAAAAAGTAGATGATAAATATCATCAATCTGTGCATCACCAAAGGCTCGGCCTTCTTTCTAAATTCTGCGAAATCATGAAATGCGTTCTTCGAATTACAGATGCTTTGCCTCATTTTGAGGTGATCGTCAACATCACTTGATGTGGAGACAAAAGAAACAGATCCGGTCTTCCTCTTTTTTTTTTTCTTCCTCGTAGGACTATCATTTCAGTGACAGCATAATGGCTTGTAATGAAACACTCATGTTTAAAACCTGGAAAACTAGTTTATGGCTTGGACCACAATCAGGGGCTGGCTACGATTGCAGACGCTGAAGAAAAGACGGAGCTTGCAGATGCTGAAGATGAATTCTTTTTCATTAATCAAGGATGCGCAGATATATAGATATTAATTATTATTGAAAAAAGCAATCTTTTTAGCAAGTTTTACTGTTCACCTGGGCTAGTAAAGGCGGGGGGGGGGAGGGAAGAATATCTTTATAATTTAGAAGAAACAGAAATTTCCGAATTTTAAAGCTGTTTAAATTGCGTGAGAAACTGAATGAGAAAAATAACCAGACCAAAACAACAAAATAAAACACAGAAAAAAAAAACACACACACACAGTCACTTTGAAATCCAATTTGTTTCCCCTCCTAAATGACTGGGTTTTTTTTTAACTTTATCTCACGTCCGCCTATAAATATAATATGATAATTATACATACACATTGTACGTACCTTAATAAAGCTCTGCGAACCGCGTAGAGTATACCCATACTTTACTCCCAGAATATGTTTTTTAATGATTGTTTCCATCGTAACAGAAGCTGCATTGTTATCATAATTCATTTTCAAAACCTTCAGTGTTTAGTTTGTGACACGTTGCCTATATAATGTGAACTGTGGAAATTATGAATGTGAAATTTAAGTGACATTGTAGATGGTCTGTGTAAAAGGCTCTTTCATCAATTTCGGGGCAGTCCCGAAATTTGAAACTCGCTTTCATCACACGCACTTTCAGCTGGCATTGAGGTAAACATCTTTCAGTGACAGCCGTCCTATTTTCTTGCATTCGAATTATCTGGATATCGATATTTGTTTTCTCCTTAACAAGATGGAATTATTTTAAATCGTACCCGAGGAAAAACGTGCATTGCTTACAATACGGTAATGTGGCTTTACGCACGCCGGAAAACCCCCCGGAGGAAAATATTCAATGTCTAATGAGGCCTTATTGAGTGTCAGCGGTAAGAAATTGACTTTTCGCCTGTAGTTAAAACCCCGCCAATTTTTTGAGTATATTCTCTGGCTTGCTGACAGACGAAATGAATTGAGGTCGCGCTCGATCTCACAACGCAAGCATGTCTCGATCATTACCATCGCACGCACTTTGAAAGGAGCACTATACAGTTTAAGGTATTAAAGCCGAGGAAATTACATTTCATTTCTATGGAAAGCCATCTCCAGGGAAGTTTCATGGCCAAACTGTATTATTTTTTCTTTATAACTCGGGAACATAAACTTGTATGATGAGAGGGACAGGTCATTCATTGCTGCCAGAGTTAAATTGACTTACCCAAACCTCCACGGAAATTCTAAGTGAATTGTACTCGGAATATCATGACGTGCAAGGAAAGGAAAAGGATCTACCTGAAATCTAATTTTCGTCTTTCTCTGTAATTGTGAGTAAGTTATGCTTATACTATTCCCTTGGCTTCTCAGCATGTTGAAGGCGGAGCGGACAAACTCCAACGCACGTACACGAACACACGAAGGCGCATGGATTGCAAGCAACGTTTGTTAATAGATTTACAAATTCAAATGAATTAATCTGCATCGAAAATAAAACAAATGAAATACAGTCGTTTTTTCTTCAACGCAATAAGGCATACAGTGTGAATATCCGAACATAATTGAAATTTAAGTGTACAATTGGCTTTTTCGGGAAAATTGTCTCACAAATTAGAACATCAGCTTCTCTGCAAAATGGTAATGATTGTCTTTTCTCAGTGGAAAGTCGTTTCAATGAACTTCATTGAATATAATCTGTAGCATTCAACCTGGAAATGAAAAAGTGTTACAACCATAAATCATGCACGCCCTCAAAAACAGTCACGTCACGCACAAAGTAACAAGATTTTTTTTTTTTTTTTTTTTTTAGGTTTTCATGGAGACATGCCCGCAACTAATGGGATTAGAATTCCAACTCGTTCATTGTCTCAGTTTCGTAGTAACATCATTGATGGGCTACGTGGAGGCGTGGTGATGAATTTTAAGTTTTCACTGAATCGCTGTTTGATTTCTCCTTTTTTAGACGTTATAGTTAGCTTCCATTTTGTTGTAAAATATGAGGGGCTCCCTCTGCCAGAAGGATGAACAGTTTACAATATTTTACATCTGTTATTTATTTTGCAGAAATAGAGCGGAGAGAAAGAGAAATGTTGGCATTGGATTTATCTTTTGCGCCTTTTTTTTTTTCTGGCTTTCTCAGTACCGTCAAGAATGGGATATGGAAACGATGATGTTAAAGGTAATCTGAACAGAATTCTGAAATAAACTGCATATACATGAATGTTTCTGCAAGATAGGTCAGACAGCTCGAAAAAAAGAATCAGAAAGTCAGATAGTTTAAGAGTACATGAATATTGAAAGCTTTCGCGTGTCTCATGCTGGCGGCGTTAGTCTTCGTATCATCGCGCGGCGCCTTCTTTTTGAGTCAAAGCGCGCGATTCCCGAACAGTGTCGATGCCCAATGATCGGGGTCGCACACTTCCGACAGTATAAGAGCCGTAGCTATATCTTAAAGCCATCAGTAAGGCGTTTTTGCCGCGGATCTCTGCGGATTCCTTCCTCTCGTAATATTGCACACTGAAAGTTAATACCATGTGCTATTGACTAGGATGGACCCGTCACTGCCAAGAAAGATCGTCGTCGGAGTACTTAACCGCGGGAATCGTCTACGCGATATCGATTTCAGTAAGAGAGCGGAGGGGGGGGGGGGGGGGAATAAAGAAATGCGTAAGTCACGTAAGTCTGGCCTTGACGTTCGCGCGTTGTTTACACACAACTATACACTCCTGGCCAGCATACAGAGGTGTGTGTGTGTGTGTGTGTGTGTGTGTGTTCCACCTGTTGCAATGCTACTGGCCCTCGTACAACTCTGTGTATCCCTGATTGTGATCTGACGAAAGGAGGGTAATTCCTCACCGATCGATATCCAACTGCGTCGAGTGAATAGATTGATATCGATACCTTCTCTCGATTTTTTTTTTCGCTCGCAAGACAAGGGCCTCCATCAAGCTCAAGTCGCGATATCGAAAGATACATCAACGACTCACTTCGAAAAGATGCGTAAACATATCTAACAGACAGAAGACGTTCGCAAGAATGCGAGATTGGATCCGCAGGACCCGGCACACAGCGGGAGTGTTCATTAGGCCTAACATCGACTTTGAGCAACCGCAGAAGCAAAATGGTCTGTCCCGGGAACGTCACGCCATATCGTACAGAAGGAATCACACGACTTTGTTTTTAACCACCATCCTTAACGATTTTATCACCTTTGAAGCACGAGAGATCTTTAGAGCTTTGGGTAGGCCTACTATGCAAAAACCTAGTATATCAAGTACAAGGTACTAGATCCTATTAGTATGTCATTTGTATGTACCAAACTACTAACATTTTCAGTTGACGCCTAGGCCCCAGAGAAAGGAAAGCCTCAAGCATTTGGCGTGATGAAGAACAAAAAAGTGGGCGGAGTTTGGAAGTAGATTGTAAAAATATGCCAGTGTTTTGCTTTTGTGTAAGAAGAGTAAAAAAAAACCAACAATGATCAGATAATGGCAAAGATGATAATAATGATTTTCGCAATTATTATTATGACAGTGGCAAATGACATGTCGGCATTGAATACACTGATAAACTTAAAACAATCGTTGGATTGATATCAAACTCTAGGTATCTGACTATTCTGGTAGCCAATTAAAGCCCAATTTGTGATTTACCCGAGCTTTCTGATAAAGGTTCTCGAAGAGATGTTGTTTCAGCAGGTCATTGCTAATCCAAAATAGTTTTCTATATTAACAACACGGTTTTCGACCAAAACATTCACTTCAACTGGTGCACCAAATGTTGCTAAAGATCTTGTTTGTGTGTCTTGGGCGAATGATATGTTGTTAGTTTAATATCATTAGATCTTAGAAATTCTGGGCAATATTGAAAAAGCCTTTTGCTTGAATAGATCATCATGCTCTCGAGGGACATTGGTCATTCACTTTTCATTCCTTTAAATTTTATTCATTCATATAGCCGTTCCTATAAAAAAAAAACACATACAAAGACGGATCGTTCATTGACATCCATTTGAACGCATATCAATGCAAATGAATTTTTCCCCATGGCACTACATGGGCAAAACAGGATATAGGTTCATTCAAAGTAGTGTGGCGAGTATCATTAATATTATGACTAAAATGGTGAAAAATTAATTCGAAAAGACATCTAACTTGATATCAGTGTAGTTTCAACTGATAAGATTTCACCAGATTATGCTGCCTTGATATGTATTTCTGGAGAAGGAGTCAAAATATGTGTGGTGGGTTAGTAAAACAGCATAATTATTTCTACTACGAAACTATATGGATATGTTGAGATGACCATTCTATATATAGCTTAATTGTTACAAGAGAAATTGTTGCTCCTGTAGCTGTCAATAAAGCGCAGAAGTTTTTCCGCCATTTCAATTTTATTGAGACATCATTTTGTGAGAACCTGTCAAATGAGGACGTATCAGCAATAGGGTCAACCATCATGATCATCATTTTTTTTTTTTTTTGAAAGAAAGAGAGGCAGAGAAATAGAGGATAAAGGGGAGAAAATCCACCAACAATGCCACCCATGAAAACAAAAAGGAAATTCCGAAAGTACTAATGAACGGCTTGGGCTATTAAACGCTTTCTCTCAAACGACTTAAGTGAAATGGCCTATGGTATTCTGCGTAATTGCTCGTTGCAGGCAAAAGACGAATTCGCATTCTGACAAAGTGAAAGGGTCGAAGATGTCTGAGCGCGCAAAAAGGGAAGGTCGGTAAAAGATATAGGGTCATTATGACGAATTTCTCATGATCTCGAAGTGCGAGGGGAGTCAACGAAATACGAGCATTCGTGCCTTCACACACAGGCACACGCACGCATGACAGTGGCTACGGAGACAGACAGAAACACACACACACACATACACATACACACACATGAAAGTATTTAATTTGGACAAACTCGATCTTGTAAACACACGCACATACAACGCACACAGCTATAACCTAACGATTTACATGTTTATGAGTATTTCTTCAATATGAATAAACTCTTACGCATTTACACAAACGTATCACCCATACAAACACACAGACAAGTGCCCTACATTTTGAAACTTCTTTTATTGACAAAGATGGTTATTTCGATGTTGACATTGATTTATATTTGCACAGTATTGAATGCCATCATCTGTGCGTGTGTTGATAACTAAAGACAACACATGTCAAGCAGTCATCTATCCTAGAAAGCATGGCTAGGAAATAATGAGCCTGATTATGGTTTCTTTATGCTCGAACCCATCTCACTATCTTTCTAGTCCAAACACACGAAAAATGATCTTGACAGAGAGCAGTATTTCATGTTGAGCCTTCTGTGTCCACGCGGAGGTCGACACACATTTTAGCAGCATCTAAACTATGTAAAGGATTAACCTTAAGCGCAAATATATGTGTATGTGAGCGCGATTTTTCCCCTAGCAATAGAACATTTCTAATAATAGTTATTCTTATGAAGAAAAAAAATGCGTCATATTAATCTTACACCTGGACCAAAATGTAATCATAATGTTAACAAGTGCAACTACGATATATTTCTTAATGTTATAACACATCAGAAAAGCACAAATCCAAAATTCGGCTCAATTCTCCCAATAATGTTGATCCATCTCTAGTGTCTCTAGTGGACTTTTTGCGTGTTTTGTTTTCTTCAAGTGATAATACGACGCCTTCATAATCGACATAGTCAGAGAATGTGTTTTCTATTTCTAATTCACTGTTGAACCTTCAACGAGATCAACTGTCTTTCAAACTGTTTGAGTTTTTTTTTTTTTATTGCATGTGATATCGGGGGAGCCATTAGATCGTTATAAGCTTGCAACAAATAGGAAAGAACCTCGCTATCTAAATGAAGTGCAATCTAGAAGTTCGAGTCACGGACCTTAAAGGGAACCCAAACCCAAAGAGCAACGTGGATTGAGTGAAAGCAGCAACATTAGTAGAACACATCAGTGAAAGTTTGAGGAAAATCGGACAATCCATGCAAACTTATGGATTTTTAAAGTTTTGGTGTTGAAGCCGCTGGATGAGGGGACTACTAGAGGTTATGACGTATGAGTGGACAACAATATAAAGAAAATGTTAAGAGAATTCCACAAAAATTAATTTTTCATGAAAACCTGGATACTGACATATGTTATTTCCCCTGCTTTCCAAAAGCGGTTAGTCAAGTGCTCTTTCATTATGCTAGAAAAGTGAATTTTTGTGAAATTTTCTTTATGTTGTTGTCCACTCATACGTCATAACCTCTAGTAGTCTCCTTATCCAGCGACTCAAACACCGAAACTTTAACAATTCATAACGTTTGCATCGATTGTCTGATTTTCCTCAAACTTTCACTGATGTGTTTTACTAATGTTGCTGCTTTCACCAAATCCACATTGCTCTTTGGGTTTGGGTTCACTTTAAAGGGGATTGAAACCCAAATATACCTGTCAATTGACGGAATGAAGGCATGATTAGTAGGACACAACATGTTCCAGGGGTATATTGAGGTTTTAGGGAAAAGACGATAGATTCTCTAACATAAAGGGAAATGAAACACAAATAAGTGAATTGTGTGGGAAAGCGGCAATATTAGTAGAATACATCAGTAAGGTTTTTCAGGAAAATCGGCCAATCCGTTTACAAGTTTTGATTTTTCTTCTTTTATTTGTTGTTGTTAGTGCAGCCACCGCTGGATGAGAATACTACTGCAGTCTATGACGTCTCGTACGTACAACGATACACAGAAAATGGAGAGAAATCCAAATTTCTTTTTTAATGAAAAGTACATTCCCTCGACTTGTTACTGATATAATGATAATGTTACTCCATTACCCCCTTCTTTCAGAAAGAGGTAAGTTAAATGCTCTTTCAGTACACTAGAAAGGTGAAAATATGCTGTATTTTCTTTATATCGTTGTCCATACATGCCGTCACAATGAGCTGTAGTCTTTTTATCAAGCGATGGAGGCACCAAAAGCTTTTAAATTGTCAACTTTTGAACGGATCGTCCTATTTTCCTCAAACCTCTCTGACGTCCTCTGCTAATATTGCCGCCTTCTCTCAATTCGCTTATTTGGGTTTTCTTCTCCTTTAAGGTATAGAGAATCTATCGTCTTTTCCCGTAAAGCCTCAATATACCCCCTGGAACATGCATTCCACGCAGGAATCAGATGGCACGTTGTCACCTACTGGAGCGAGACCATTCCGAGATGTTTCTTGCAAACGACAACCATATTCGGGATATATTCCTATACCTCCTCGTGGTGGCCTCTATAGTCTCACAGTGCTGTTATTACGTTGGTCCAGTAAAACCTAAGGGCAAACAACGACGGCACATTAGCGTTGAAATCAAGAGATAATGAATTCCACATCATTCCTCCAAACAGGTTTCTATGAGACATACTGTCACGGTGATACAGATAACCCGCCGTAACCTTTTCTGCGCTCTAAAGTACTGCCCACTTGAATTTTGGAAGACACATCCGCAAACATTAAGATCAAAACAAAAATAAAACCAAGAGAAAGAAAAGTAAGTATAAAGCAAACAAACAAACGAACGAACGAAACTGGGTTGCCGCCCACGGTCTGCCTATCCAAATCGACATGTCCAGTATGCACATACCTCGGCCTTTCAGCCTGTGTGTGTGTGTGTGTGTGTGTACGCGCGCGCGCGTGTGTGTGTAATTAATGTGTATGTGACTGAGTAATAAATGAAGCCATGTCTATCACGCTTTAGAAAAGTGAATAGCTGACAAACAAACGATAAAAATCAGTGAGGTAATGATCTCTTATACGCCTATATAATATATCATGTTGTGCTTTGGTGTCTGTTTCTGGCCAAAGAGTCTTATCCGAGTCTCATTATGCAAAGGAATCCTCTACTCGGTTTGGATGGGACTAAAAGTCTATACTGATGTGGGGAATGATGGTTAAAGCTGAAGAGTCCACATCAGGGAGGGTGGGGGTATTTCTTATTCTTCTTATTCCTTATTTCGTTTGACATCACGACAGTTAATGCCAACTCAGGAAAAGCAGAGACACCATTGAAAGCCGCGAAGTCAAGACCACATGATGTGGCTTCCGTGCCCTCGGGAAATCGCCCAATTCAGGGGATTTGATCCGAGCTAACAGTGCGTGACGAAGGACTCAATAACTTGTCACGTATGTTCCTTAATGTGTCATGTTTCAAACCTATCTCCCTCCCCCCCCCCCCCCCGCCATTCCCTCAGTGTGTTAGTGGATGTTATTTTCTCTTTATTTTTAGAAAGTGTACTATTAAAAATACACCTTCTATTTTTCCCTCTCTGGGACTTAAATACCTCATCCTTCATTTTCCACAAATAAAAAACGCTCGCTTGCTCCCAAGTCACATAAAATGAGAAGTCGTTTTTTTTTAAAGGGATGATGTTGTATTGGTTGAAGTGAGGATTTTCCACAAATAAAAAACGCTCGCTTGCTCCCAAGTCACATAAAATGCGATTTTTTTTTAATTTTTTTTAAGGGATGGTTTTGTATTGGTTGAAGTGAGGATTTGGCTATTAACTTTTTGCGGAATACCAAGAAAATACTTAAGAAATAGTAAAGAGCATACCATTCCAAGAGGAATTCAAAGTTCGTGAAAATCGGTTTTGAAATGGCTGAGACATCAAAAGCAAAGTAAAACAGGGCCCTCGTAATAAAAGGTGGGTCCCAATTTTTATTCAGGTCGCACTGTTATGGGTATCTCGGCTATTTCAGAACCAATTTTCATCAAATAAACTTTGAATTCCTCTTGGAATTACAGGATCTTTCATATTTCATAAGAGGTTTCTCATTATCTCACCAAAGAAATGTTACAAACCTAAAGTTAGGTCTAAACCAAAACCGTACGATCCCTTTAAGTAACGCATATCGTTCGGGCTTACCGAAGTTGTACTGATATCGCTAAAATAATGACATGACGGGGAAACGTCGCCTTTTGGGTACTAGAATGACTTTCAGGGTGGCTTGTATGATAGCGATTACAATTTATAATTGTTACTAAACCTCAAGCGACTAGTACTATATATCATAAAGTCGACAATGATTAACTGCTCTTAAGGAAGAAATGAATAATCTGAAGAAAAAAACAACAACCAAGAACCATATAGGGTATTAGACCAACATGGGTTAATGAAAAAAAAAGAATGTATTGATACGACGCTATGTGGAGAAGATACGCTTCCTCTCTAAACCTCACGGGAATAATTATAGAGACATGCATTAAAGCTGAGAAACTTTGGATGTAGGAAGATTTCTCTGTGTTATATATATATATATATATATATATATATATATATATTTGTATGTCTGTGTACAACCAATTTAGAGAGATATATAGATAGATAGATAGATTGAGAGAGAGAGAGAGAGAGAGAGAGAGAGAGAGAGAGAGAGTTATTATGTATACATAAAATGTATTAATAAAAAAAAATGTATTATTATCCGACGCTATGTGGAGAAATATACGTGAACTCTCACAACCTCGCCGGAATACAGAGACGTACATTAAAGATGAGAAATTTGGAAGTAGAAAGGTTTTTCCGTTTTCATATATATTCATATATCTGTGTATATAGTGATTTTGAGAGAGATACGATATAGAGAGATACTACATGCATTTATTTATCAAAAAAGGTACAGTGTACATTTATACAAAAATACACATATCCATATCTTTATTTATATATAGACATACATACACATATAGAAGTACATATTATATTTAAATTTAAGATAGTATGTATCGTATATCGAGTCATGTAGAGGAGGTGTCTGACGCACTTTCAGGTGTGCAAGAAAACGTTTTATTACGTGACATTTGAAGTACAATGACAGCTTTGTTGCGTCCACCCCCCCCCCCTGTGTTTCACGCATGATTTCTGCTCGAGAGTGTGTTCGTGACTGTGCTATTCACGGGTTGTCTGCCATGCTGATGTTAATCTTTTAAATTACGTGTGAAGGTGGATGTTTTAGCGTATATTGGCTCTCGTGTATTATAATCCGTGCTTGCTAAAAGTGCCAGAGGTGACACACACAGAATATTATTGTATTCTTCCTGACGTCATTCACAGTCATGCATGCAGCAATAATTGTATCAGTAGTCATTCCCAGTGATCTTTGTAGGAAAAAAAAGGTCATTCATCAAGGGGGAAGACCAAAAACAAAACAAAACAAAACAAAA
Organism: Diadema setosum; assembly: GCA_033980235.1. Classification (NCBI taxonomy): domain Eukaryota; kingdom Metazoa; phylum Echinodermata; class Echinoidea; order Diadematoida; family Diadematidae; genus Diadema; species Diadema setosum. The sequence continues at coordinate 28,774,210 of CM067074.1, forward strand.
CCGAGAAACAGACAAAAAATAGCTGAGAAAAACAACATAAACAACAACAAAGATCGTTCTCTCACTTGACACGGGAATGGACAATAGTGAAAGAGAATGTTTAAGGTATGTCACACTTATTCTTCACGAATGGAGATTTCAAACCTATACAAATAAAAGTTTCCTTTACTGCTACATAGTTGGGGGCCTAAGGGCTCAAAATGGGTTGTTTGGTTCAGATTCTTCCAAAAGCACCAAATTTGGCTCATAGGTCCCTTGTACCATACTCTTTCGATTTTTGATGGGCGCCAAGACTAAAAACCCTTGGGGCCGCCATATTGGTGGAATCCAATATGGCCGCCATCCGGGTTAAAGGTCAACTGCAGTTACAAATTGAAAAGGTTGATTAATGTTATGAATCCCATGTGGAAGAAAGGGTCAAATCAGGCATTTTGTGCATTTTTCGAAATGGCGTCTGTGAGCATTCAACTGCAATTCACTGGTACCCCTATTTTGTACCATAATGGTCAATTAGGGCCAAGAGGGGTTCCATATCAATAATGATTATGACAAATAAATGAAAAAAAAAATAATTTTAAGATATATATACGTATATACATATATATATATATATATATATATATATATATATATACATAATTATGTTGGAATTTTGAGCACAGAAAATGGGCTTCCATCGGTTTCGTTTTCTTTTCTCATTTTCTTTGCTCAAAGTTTTCACTATTTATGAATTGTTTCTGGTCAGTCCTTTCCTTTCTTTGTTTCAATATATATATATATATATATATATATATATATATATATACATATACATGCTTAAATGCGGCCGCCATCCTATTCCAAGGTGCCGAATCAGGGTGTAATGGCACGCCTAATCTTATTTTGTCTTCGTTTTTCCTTCTGACGAGATAGCTGGATAGCCCGTATGCAACTAGCTGGTCAGCTGTATGTACTTGGGGTGGACCACTTTACCGTTTTATGCACCTTGAGTTTTCCGATAACGGAATGCCGATTCAGGATCTTTTCATGTTTCTGGGTTTGTGATTCTTTCACACAAGGGACTTCCACTTTTTATATCCAAGTGGTGAGGTGCAAAGTGTTGTGCCTCTACTAGAGGGGACGGTATGACAACACACACCATTGCTCAGCTAAACTTGAGATAAGTGGGATTCGAACGCCGGAACAGAAGTCTTTAGACCGCAAGCCATACGCTACCGACTGAGCCACCTCGTCACCTCTCATGGTCAATTATATAACTTTCCAGCTGGCAAGCGATATGATTCTCCTCCTGCTGAAATTGGTGTATGCCTGCTCTCCCTTGCTTACGGGGAATCGAGCTCTTCAATCCAGGTCAGACCAGTATTCCAGGGGCAGTTAACTAAATTCGATCATTAAAGTCCTTTAATGGCAGTATCGTATCAGAGTAGGTGAAGACAATTCAGCTGAAGGTTTTTTCTTATCTTTTTTTTAATTCTCTTTTTATCAAACGAAACCTTTCCTTTACTGAAAGCGCAAATGACGAGGGAAACTGAACACCTATTGATGTTGTATGGGATACAGATCCTGAAGAAAATAATCTCAACATTTTTGCGCAGCAACACTGTGAAGTCCTCTGACAAGAGATGGTGATGGCACCACTCAAATCTCAAATTATGATTGGAAGAGCGTAGCGGCTTCCTGAAAATTAAGATTGAAAAATATAGAACTGCCCTCATTTATCAGCGCACAGATATCCAAGAATAAATGAGCACCTGATTCGAGACGGAAATATCAAACAGGAATTGTGATCTCACAACCCTTCAGCTTTCCAACAACTTAGATGCGATCTAAGCAAAGATATCCTTACAAAGGATGACATGATGTTTTCTGAAAGCATTTTCTGAAAACAGTATACAATCGCACGGATGAGCATAACATCACATTTTCGGTAGAGACGTAGAGTCGGTGAGGACATTTCCTCTTAGCGCCTGTAATGTAAAAATGATTAATGGAATGATTGTGACATGAACTATGATATTCCTTAGCTTTGTTCAGAACCCCACTCAAAAACTATTATAACAGGCCATAATTGAAATGATGCAGAAAAAAAAAAATAACGTAAGTAATCATTAAATGAAATTGAAGGGTTACCAAGTCTTCAAATTTGATTGTGAAATAAGGATCTGAGTAAGATCCCTTTAACCTAATTACTCTCAGAAAGGGGTTCTTATTACAATTCATGAGTGTATACCTAGTGTTTGAAATCTTAACACGAATGTTACTCGTGAGAAAGCCCACCTCTCCCTCTCCCACAGCCCTCAATAACTGTAATTCTATTAGCAGGGCTGACATTCCTCCTATATTGACTATAGGCAAGCCATTTTCTAAATTACCCCAAATGACCTATAGGGAGACCTTATAAGGAAAAGTTGACATCAGACCATAAAAACAACTTCAGAATCGAATTCCTTGACCCATAAAACCTCTAAAGCTGACTTTTCAAATCATTGTAACACTTTAAAGGTTTTTTGTTATGGACTGACCTTTAAACGTAGGTGGCAGCCATATTGGATTTTGCAAATATGCCGCCCCGGAGGGCGCCCTTCACAAGAAATACGCCTTTTTTCAGCCGTCGACAACTGCAATTCTATTACTAAGGCTGGCATTCCTGGAATATTGACCATGGACAAGCCATTTTTTCAATAAACTGTTATGAATACAATGGCTTGACCCCTAAATGACCTTAAGGTGACCTTATAAGGAAAAATTGACTTCAGACCATACAAACAACTTCAGATTCGAATTCCTTGACCCAGAAAACCTCATAACCTGACTTTTTAAATGATTGTAACACTTTTATGTTTTCAAATGCAAGTGACCTTTAAACCTATATGGCGGCCATATTGGATTTTGCCAATATGGCCGCCCCAGAGGGCGCCCTTCTTGGCGCCCATCAAAATGCCAAATTTGGGTGCTTTTGGAAAATTTTGAACCAAAAATCCCTTGCGCCCCCCCCCCCCCCCACCACTAACAGTGATTGATATAATCTATGCTGGTCATACAATATAGGTATTTATATATATATATATGAATATATTCATATAAATTATATTCATATAAATTATATATATATATATGTATATATGAATATATTCATATAAATTATATATATATACACTTATATGTGTGTGTGTGTGTGTGTGTGTGTGCGTGTGTGTGTGTGTGTGTGTGTGTGCGTGTGTGTGTGTGCATGTATTTTATACATGTATGAATTCACTGCATTCATGGAAATAGAAGAAACATGGCCACAACATTGGAACAGCTCTCCTGGAATCAACAACAGCGTTACAAGACCGATGGCGCGTTTGAGCCTTCTGATTATCGCAATGTCTTTTTGAACAGCTTTTTCCTCGCCATTCACACTTCCTAGGTGGAGGATTCACACGCATCTAACGTTACATTCCCGGCAAGCGCCTCGGCGTTGCGGGAATTCAGAAACAGTTCGTGACGTTGGCTCGAGTCGGTAACACGAGTGGCGGCAACTACGGTTGAAATCAATCAAACTTTAGAAGGCGGCGGGTCACGGAAATCTTTTGTACGCCACAGACTTATATAGCTGCAGTAGATTTACGTCTTCCGTGGATATGAAGTTTGCACTGTATGGGGAGGCTTACTGACCCGCACTGAAACGATTTTGAAGAAGTATTCTGTGGCCTGCGTACTTCACATCTTGCCAGACTAGACCCACGCAGCGGATGTTGCTCCGATTGCTGTGATGTGAAGCGACTTGTTTCGTCCATCAAGACATTCCTTACCAAATTTTACACTTCGTGGTGTTACTTTGACACTGTAGCTAATGGTGATATCTTAACTCGGCGCTGATATTAATTCAACAATCATGACAATGACACTACATGTTGTTAATTTGATATTGCTGGTGTTGATTTCAAACGTATAACACCCGCCAAGTATCAATAGGAGACCACACCAGCTGGTGTTACTGTGGTGTAAATGTGTTCACAGCGGGTTTTTTTTTTTCAAAAATCAAGTACTTTATCGGAAAGTTCTTGTTCGCCTTGATGATGTTCAAAATCAAGAAGAAAAATAGTAAATAATTTCCTATCTAAAAAGAAAAAATATATATATTTTGAATGACACCCGGACGTGTTGATTTAACATCGCAAATGAGCACCAGGAATTTAACACCAGCTCGGTGTTGCAATTTAACACCAGACTTTTTGCAGTGTATCATATACACAAAGTCATATATTAGGATGTGACATAGTTCTACCCAGTGCAGAGCAGGGGGTATACAAATAAAAGTAAAACGTTTGCTAAAATTCAAAAAGGTGCCACTGAGATAAAGCTGTAGTCATGTGATCTTCATCATTGTGACCGCGTCAACTTGACCCTGAAATGTTAAATCAAATCAAATCGGTTCACGACTTTAACTTACGTGGAGGCACACAGCGACTTAACGGTGGCGACTTAGCATTGGCTGTATATCAAACTTAGCAACTGTTTTTTTTTTTCAAAGGAAGAATAACAATCCATGCTCATTGCTGATGGTGATGATATGCACTATGCAGAAGAACATCGTAACAAGCAAATAGAGTAACCACACACGGGAAGCACAAAACAAAACAAAAAATAAACAACAACAGACGAAAGAACGAAGAGCGGGCGATACGGCTGAGATTGCTTTTCCCTTCCCAAGGAAACCCCCAAGTGGCGTAATTCCATTATGAAACGCTAATTACGTGTCATTTGCGCCTCGCTTTAATTAGACGCAGAAGTTCGAGCCAAAGTATAAGGGTTCAAACACCGTGCAAGGATAAGAGTGCCCTGAACATCGACTGTCCCTGTTCTCCGCACTTTCTAAGAAATAAAAAAAACGGGATAATACAAATCAGAGACAGAGAGGGAGAGAGAAAGTGATAGAGAGAGAAAAAAAAGAAAAAAAAAGACAGGGAGAGAGAGGAGGGGATATATGGACGCCTGACCCTCGCGTCACGGCTGCTGATTCGCTAACATTTCCATATGGGTACTCCTCCATTATTCATGTCGTTTGGAGTCTCATTCCTCCTGCCTTTGTTGGATGATCGCGGGGTAATGCACCGCGTACTTTTGGGTCTGCGTTTGCCTTGATTTCTTTTTTCTTTTCTTTATTTCCCTCTCCACACTGATTGTTTCTCGGTTAGTGCTCATCAGTCCTGAACTTCCATAATACTGAGGGATTAGAATCAGGGGGGCCCCATTCTCCTCTGTGTACAGCTCCAGCCTATAACGGCTTTTGCCTAATTACAACAGGTATCCCATGTCAAGATTTGAGGGCATAGGAGAACGATCTACGGATGAAGTTTGTCTTTGATATTAATAGCAACCGTGCCTGACTCTCCGACACTTAATTTATTCATCCGAAATTTCAATCTTAATGAAGATCTGATAACACTTGTCTCCATGTTTGCATTACTGAGTGCAAAGAGCTTGGAAACTTTTGTATTTTATATTTTCTTTTTTTTTTTCTAACTGTCGGAGGAAGAGAGTATGTAGATAAGAACTAATGTTCCTGTGTGAATGAGTTTGAGGCCTGAAAAAATGAACAGATCACGTACTTCAATTACAAAATATGGCACTACTTGCATATCAACTTGATTATTTACTCACAACCTATTGTCGTCAAATATCCATTACACACTAGACCTTAAATGGTGCTTACAAGTGCACGAATCCACAAATTGAGCCTATTTTGAGCCTATTTCTGTTTTCTTGTGACAAGGTGAATGGATGAGAAAATTAACTAAAGGCATTAAAGGGGTGTACAGTATTGGTGGAGATGAGAATTGGGCTTTTAACTATTTGCGAGATACCAAGAAAACACTTTAAAATAGTGACAGAGCATACCATTCTAAAGCGGAATTCGAAGTTTATTTGATGAAAATCAGTTTTGGAATGTCTGAAACATCCAAGAACAAAGTAAAACAAAGCGATCGTAATATAAGGTGGGTCCCGCCTTTTATTAGAATTGCTCTGTTTTGGATATCTCAGCCATTTCAAAACCAATTTTCTGCAAATAAAATTAAAAATGTTGAATTCTTCATGGAATTTCATGCCCTTTCATCGTGTTCATATTCTACAAGAGGTTTCTCATTATCTCACCAAAAATTTTAGAAACCTGAAGTTAGGCCTCAACCGAAACCATACAATCCCTTTGAGGGTCAGATGTCTGTGGCAACCTACAACATATCCCGCAACATTATAGATGGTTCATCAAAGAAGTTTTAACTCTCCATTATTATTTACCACCTCATAGATACGACATAAAATATCTCTATCTCTCCCTCTCTGTTATATCTCAATCTCTTTCGGTAAATCCCTTATCATCCTAAAAACAAATATCATAGATTTTTTTTTTCATGCAAAAATGCTCTTCAATATCAATATACAAAAAAAAAAAATAAAAAGAAACCTACATAACGGCAGGTAATAGTAGAAGCCGATTCCAAGGAGGAGGTTAAGTGGGGTTTTCCCTTTTTAAAAGATTGATGTCGGTCCCGGCGTCTATGTTGCCAAGAGGTAAAATGAAAAACATTGGGCTGCCAACCGCTATACGGTGGACAGTGTTGATATAGCACTGGCACTATAATGGCACCAGCTGGATTCGTCCTCAATAAATGTCTACCATTTTGTGGCGTCATTAGGGTTCCTTCAGTAAACATTCAATAATGTTCACAAATTATTTTGGAAAAATATAGAATGTGAGGGTTCTGTGATTTAAACTCATAGCAAAACCATGTAATCCCACCATATATTATATTTCACTCCACCGTATAACACATTTATGTATTTGTTTGGTAAAGCTGATGACACAACGGTTTGTTTGTTGTTTTTGTTGTTGTTGTTGTTGTTCTTGTTGTATGCTTGCTTGGTACGGTTGTCATTCTTGGCTTTTGATCCTTTGTGTGCAATGAGTGTCGATTGGCATACTATTGTTCACACTTTCCAAAGTTCTTAGCACAGTTAGGGCTAAAGGGGGTGGCTAGTAACTGATCAGTGGGAATCAGTAGGAATGCTGGGGGATGATTGTTCCAATCCTTGTGGGATTCATTTACGAGTACATTGTATATCTATTGTTGGGTGAAAATTATTTGCTTCGGAATGGTTTCATATTCAAGTAATGAGCAGTTTAATGTTAACGATCACCCCGTCACTGTACAGGCATGCTAACCTGGAACCATTAAACTGCACATTACTTGAATATGAGCAAATTCTGAAGCAAATAATTTTCACACAACAATAGATACATAATGTACTCTTAAATGAATCCCACAAGGATTGGAACAATCATCCCCCAGCATTCCCACGGATTCCTACTGATCAGTTACTAGCCATCCCCTTTAAGGTAGGACTTTCCTTAATAGTTTCATACAAGGGTATAATCACTCCCACGTAAAGGACAGTGTTGGACTTGTGTGCATATTGTCATTTTCACTTTCCAATACAGGTAGATTAGAATTATAAAAATATCAACAATATTTTTGCATAAAACGTGTCCTTGAGTATATTGTAACGTCATCTATTGTTCGTTTTGTTGTTAACAATCTTAGTTGTGTAGGCTACTTTATAAATCCGAACCTTGATGTAACTTTGAATAATTCTGTACTTGACAAAACATAACTTGATGAAGCACTGAATATGCCATAAATTGAAGAAACTTGAAAATGATATTAGAGGCGTTGGAAAAAAAGCGATTACTTATCACGTATAGATATGGTCGATCACTAAATCCTGGCTGCTATCGCGTCTCTACACAAGTTTTAGGGACCTAATTCATGGTCAAGCATGTCAAGGGCTTACAGTCCGAGCAGGATTTCTGATGTGGGTATTAAAGTATGCATGGATAGAATCTAAAATTCCTATATTAATGATATTGGATGTGTGTATGATCTATAATGTAAAGTGTAATCCCACTATGGACTGTTTCTCATGCTTAGGCTTCAATATAATATCATGAAGTAAATGAATAACAAAAGAAAAAGAAGGCAAATCAACGATACATTTTCCTATAGTATAGTATAGTATTAGTATTCATATAGGATTAGAAACTTTGATTGCAGTTTATTTTTACTTTGCCCTTTTATTTTCTATTTTTTCGTTTCCATAGTTTTCATTCAGTTCATTACATTTTTTTCTTCCGGATTCTATGTTATGAAAGCTTCAAGAAATTATGTCTGAAGATTTGGTAAGTATTTTTTTTCTTCTCTACTGTCAAAACAATCCCCGCCTTTTTATTTATTATTACCCAATGTTGTGCGTTACACAATACAGCGTATTTCGTTTGTTTGTTTTTTTTTTTTGACGTCTAATGGTGCTCATGATGCGTACTGAATATCACGTGCACAGTTGTTTATAGTCGTTGCAAAATAGATGATAGCTATGCCTATTGATCATGTGCCAAACATGATAACTGTCATCATGTTGTGCAGAAGGGGCCTAGTCCTAAACAGAAATGCTGAAAATCCCTCCAGATAACATGAAATTTGTGGGCTGATGGACGGAGAGAGCTGGCGGACTAAACGCGCGCGTACTCTCGCTGATGGCCTTACATAATGTATGAGACATGCATGACGGGAATCCAGTTTGAAGGTCGATATTGGCGAGCCAATCAGCTTCGCGCCATGCGGGTCACGTGGTTGTGACACATGGGCGACGATCAGGCGCCGAAGAAGTCTTCTCAACTTCATCTTTATTGTTTTGATCTTTCTGAGGGGGACACACACTACAGCGTATGTTAAAGGCTATGGTTGACAACGTTTCTCGAAAAAACCAATGCTGCATGACAGCATACTCTTTATGCATAGTACCATGCGATGTCTCTGATATTGTGTATGAATAACAATACAGCATGATCATTAAATGCTCCAACAATCATGAAAAACAATGCATTACGTATATGAGTGGGTGGAATTTCTATGCTACAATTCCCCTATACCGACTACGGTGATAGTATTAACCACTGTAGCAATGGCTTACTATCTTATTATCGTAATATCTTTTCATAAACATCTTGAAAATGGAAGGACAGGTGAGGTTTTTTTTTTTTTTTTGGGGGGGGGGAGGGGGGTTGAATTGTCGTACGAAACGTTTTGATAGATCGTTTCTGCGTCCATTTGAGAACCACTATATAGGCCTACGGCTCAGCCATCAAGACCCCACGCTCCTTTGCATTTCGCCACCTAAATGTTAGAACCCGTCTTTAAATGCACACGATACGCATCGAACGCCACTTCAGTCTTTCCTTCTTTCTCTTTTCTCATATCATTTTTTTTTGTTGGTTTTGTTGGCTGGTTTGGAACTGGATATGGCATTGAGTGAGATGAGATAGCTGCATAAAACATGAACTTGAAACCGCACTCAGCGAAAATGAGCTAGCCACATGCCTCGGCAGTGAAATAATTGATATCGCTTTAGCCTCAGTTATACAAACTTTGATAATTGAGCTACTCCCGGATCCAGACGCGCGCCTCATTTTTGTCAAACTCCACTAAGCCCATACCCTTGGCCCATACCCTTGAATGACCAGCTCTGTGAACCCATCAACGGCCCGGGGAATTTTACCCCTCTTATCACGCTTTTGAAAAGAATTTAAGTCAAAAAGCTTATTCATTCGTATACACCTTTTAACAAAATATCTGCGAATTTGTCCTTCTTCTTTATGTTTTTTTATGTTGTTGGGTTTTTTTTAAAATAGTCATTTGAAATAGTTTAGTATAAATTACATTTTGTAACTTTGTTAGGATGCGCCGTTGGAAGACCTTTGACTTTTGGTTGTCCCCAATATTTGACATTGTTCTGATTTGTCATAATCTCTGCTCAAAATACATTTATTTTTACCGTTTTCATGATTCAAAATCAGACCACAAATATATCCCATTTTGAGATGGCAAGCTAACTTTAATCTTCTGAAGTATATAGTAATATGAGGTTCTGTAAAAATTTGCATAGCCCTTCTCCTTTGGCATTTTTCTGAACACACCTAAAATAATTTGAAATAATAATTATGGGAATTCTTCAAAACATTTTAAAAAGCCGCTGTAATTCAGCGATGTTTTATAGGTTTTCCGATCTTTCATTTCATTCCAAATTTCACTTTTATTTCATTATAGAATTGTCCTTGGATATGATGGGTGGAATCTAGTTTCTGCACAGTTTCGATGCGCGTCTATGCTATGCTACAACAAGAACAACTCTGCTAGAAAGATGCAGTGTCCAACAGTATGTTCACACTGTGTTTACGTAGTCGACTATGTGAAAACGCTCGCGTCTCGTTAAACAGTGTGAAAATTATTTCACACTGTGGTGTGGTTTTTCACAGGGTTTTCACGTAGTAATGTTCTGTTTCACACTGTGAACTGATGATTTACACTGTGAATTGGGGATTTATAATGTGTTAACACTGATAAAAGGTTCGAATTTAACAGTGTGACGAGATTTCACACTGTGTTCATTATGTGCTCACACTGTCACACTGTGTTTCACATTGATTCACACTGTGGGACACTGTATTCTTTCCAGCAGGGAACAAAAACACATTTGTTTGTTTGTTATTTATTTGTTGGTTTGGTTAGCAATACCCGATGGCATACACCCCACCCCATCCCCCACCTCTCTCTCTCTCTCACTGTTAACATGCTGTGCTTTACTCCATCATCGCTTCACAAATTTGGTACAATGGTATTTTTCTGCGTGTGCCATGTCGACGAATAAAGTGACTACTTCACAGATACCATCCAACGGCAACAACAACGACAATAATGCAACAACACAATGGCAACAGTGAGTAGCAACAACGACATGATAACAATAAAAACAAGTCAAAGAATTAATGATTCATTAGGAGGTGAAAGACACCGTCGGGGTATCACCACCGTGAAGGGCCCACTCACCCAATTCCATGGCCGACGGGCGAGCGAGGGGAAGCGAATTCGAAAGCGCTCGACAGACGGTCGTGTCTAGTTCGTAACGTTAAAGGTAGCACCTTGTCCTTGACACATTATGAAACCAACTTGTACCAAGGGTAAGCCAATAGGGGCATTAACCGTCAACCTGTATGCGTTCTGCTCTCGCTTTTTAAATGGAAAATGGTCATACCCCGTTTAAGCTGATAAGTTACACATGATTTAAGTTGATATAGATATTAGCCTTCAAGTAGAATCATTGTAGAGTTGCGACAACAATGATATCTTTTTAAAAGGGAACGCGTCGCTATTGCTGAATTATTTGCAAAAAAAAAAAATGATTTCAATATTTCTTGGTATACAACATTATGGTCGAATATTTGGAAAGTGCTATTCAGTGTAGTTTCTAACAGTACTCCTAGAAGTGGTTGAAATTTTTAACTCAAATTTACTATATGATTATGAGAGTGACATTTGAATATTTCTTTTTATCAAACGATTGAGGATATACAAAATTAAAGGATTAAAGTATATAGAAAACCAAGAAATTCAAAATGGCCATGCTGACAAAATCATTTAGTGTACAGGTGGAAAGTATGACTTTTTTCCTCTTAAATGTTCTGTTTCAACTTGTATTGACAACAAGCTAAGTGTTTTGTGTGGTTTTTTTTTTTGTAATAATGATAAATAATAGTAATGTCTTCTTATCCAGGGTAGCCTCTTCAGTGTTGCCACTGCTCTACCAGAGGGCCCTGCCATTATTATCACCCTAGCGTTGCCAGGTGCCCATATATACACCTGGGTCGAGAAGGACATGGTGAGTAAAAACATCTTGTCCAAGGACGTAGACACTTCACGGAATTCGAACTCGGGACTCTCTGATTGAAAGTCATAAGTTTCATCCACTATGCCACACTTGCAACCATTATTTTTAAACGCAATATAATAGTTTTTATTTATCATTGGCATTGATGGGGTTTTTTCTTATTTATCGTAGGATTTAGAGTGTTATTGTACAAGTGCATTAACATCTCACCCAGATACATACAGCTGACTATCAAATGGGCGAACAGAAAAAGACGGATATGAACTAGTGCAAACACACGCATACACACAAACAATTTATATTTTGTCTGTAGGCAATGCAAAGCTTACATGTTGTAGTGCAATAGCCGTCTTTGAGTAATAGGGAAAGTTTTGCCAGCTAATTGTATATTGAATGTTCCGACGTCCCTTATTTATATGCGTGCGTGCGTGTAAGTGTAAGTGTAAGTGTGTGTGCATGTGTGTGTGCGTGTGTGCATGTGTGTGTGCGTGTGAGTGTGTGCATGTTTGTGTGTGCGAGCTCATGTGTGTGTGTTTTCACCCGCATTTCTTATCTCTGTGGCTGATGCGAGTAAGTTGTTTTATCGGCAACCAATGCAAAAGACTGACAGTGATTTATACGCTCTTCCGACACTATACGGGTTGATAACCTCGGAACGCAGCGATGATTGGCGCGCTTTAACACGCCATCGATCTACCCCAAACATCGACGAAGCCTCCCTCTCGATGCTGGCGTGGGTTTCCAGGGCCCTCGCAAGAAATATCGTATGATGCCCTCATAGACTGTGTTTTTTCCCGTTAGGGGAGGGAGTAAAATATTATTCATTACAATGTTTTCACCCTACTCGATAACATCTCATCAACACTTCGCCATTTCAATATCTTTTTGACGGTACACAAGGGGGATTTCGTTGGGTTTTGAACATTATTTTGCATACCACGCTTTTTTCTTTTTGCACTACAGCTGCAAGTCTTACAGGAATTTGAGGTACGTTCATGACAAAAACCATTGAAAAAGAAATACCCGCATATATTTTGGATGTAAGAACGAAAAACTGTAATAAAAATCATAATTATTGTGTAGAAAGTAAAGCAGAACAATATCCTTTCTTTCTAATAAACAGCTTGCAGCAATGGCAACGGAGAGATGAAAACGAAATGAAAAATGAGATGGTAAACTACATGATGACGATGATGATGATGATGATGATGATGATGATGATGATGATGATGATGATGATGAAAAAGAAGAAGATGAAGATGAAGAAAAAGAACAGGAAAGGATTAAACTAACCCTTATCAGACGATGACAGAGAAGAAGGAGGAGGAGAAGGAGAAGGAGATGAAGAAATAGAAGAAAGAAGACAAGGAAGGAGGAGAGGAAAAAGAAGATGAAGGAGAAGGGGAAGGGGAAGAAAAAAAAGAGAATAAGAAGGTGAATAAGAAAGAAGAAGAATAAAGGGAAGAAAAGGAGAAGGGGAAGAAGAAAAAAGAGAGGAAGAAGAAGGGGAAGAAGAAAGAAGAAGAAGATGATGATGAGGAATTAATGAATGCCTCTGTAACAGCAAATGTGCTCTCAACAAACCAAGTAGAAAAAAAAAGCATTGCGTCTTGGTAATTCAACCGGAGTAATCTTGTGCAGGTATTCGTACCGATGTAATTGCGATTGTTATCGATCCCTAATCTCGTCGACTCGATAGCGTCGTTTAATCAAACCCGTATTGGTATCGTTTAAAGGCTTTGAGCCATTTGTTGCAGTTGTTCTTTTTTTTTACCCTTTTTTGATGAATGGATAAGGAGTTAATACACTCCACAGTTCTCTAAACTAATTTTATGTGTTTGGTCACTATGGGCAAGGGGGGGGGGGATTTTGTCAACATTATTTGCAAGATGACAGTAACTTCGTCAGTTGTTCATAGGAAAGTGGGTCTTAGGACATGTAATAGACGTGAGCCGACGTTTATGTCCAACGCGAACATAATCCATTTTCCATTCTCTATATACCCTCGACAATCCCCCTGTATTACACGTTTGTTGGGTCCTATGTCCCTATCATTATTGTTATATAAGTCGAGGTTGATGTCCGTGTTAATGTCAGTGCCCGTATGTCCCTATCATTGTTTCTGTTTTTTTTTTCTTTCTATACCTCTTTCTTTGTATTTGGTTTTGCATTTCTAAGTACTATGATACTGCATATTATCGAATGTCATATTCATTTATGTTAAGGTCACACACGTCACAAGTTTGGGGGTTTATTATACTTCTTGAGGTGTGCCCCCAGCATTTTCAAATTGATCGTATATTACTTGTACTTATATTTATTCATATTTGCTGGAAATAAATGTCATTGAACCTGAACCTGAACCTGAATGTAGGTCGTCCACAGGTGTTGAGTCATTAACCGTATGCTACCCCCTGATCTAGCATAATTTATTACATCTTAGTGAAAGCCCTTGTCGAGGGCTGCAATCAGTGGGTACATTTTTTTTTTTCTTCAACGCAAAGATCCCAAGCTCAAAATTAAGAAAAATACTTCTATCAGATGGACAGGTTGGTCGAGATTTCATCAAAAAACATAGGTCATGGAATTCCGATGTCTTATTCTTACGATCAAGTTTGTACATATAGAATATCATACTGATATGAAGTACTTTTTAGGTCGAAAATTAATCGGCGTCTATACCCATTCCCCCCTATTTCAAAGTAACAGCTTTTGTATTCTTCCGAGCTGGCTATGCAAGGAAGCGAAGGTTTACAAATGAAAACAAAAAATCTGTCCCATGTAAAAAAAAACATAGGTCATATTTTTACATATTTTCTTTATGTATCTCTTTATTGTGCCCTTTGCACAATTACCCCCCCCCCCCCCCCACTCAGTGAGTGGCAAGATTTTCTTTATGTATCTCTTTACCTGGGGCCATCTTCCTCGTCAAGCTTAGCTTATGATGATGGTCCCCTGCATTTCATTTTTATCATTTCCTATTGCTTCCTTTCATATATGATATTAGGTTCTTGAAAAAAAAAAAGAAAATGTGTGTAAGATCCAAACGTTACGAATATTAGCTGTGTAAATGACTATATAAGTATTTTGTTGATTTGTTGATTTGTATTGATTTTGAAATGCAGAAATAAAAACTGAACTGAACTGAACTGAACAAAGAAAGAAAGAAAATTAGTTAAGATTTTTGAGAGGACAATTGGAGACCTGCGAGATGACGATATTGCCACCTCATCCAGTTTGCATAATTGCATAACGTTCTTACCAATGTCAATAGTTCATAAAAACATGCGGAAGCATGAAAGTAAAAATGTTATTATCTCAAGTTCGACAATAACGAAACCTCTCTCTCTCTTTGTGGTTGTCCATTGTATACTCTACCAAACCAAAGCCATCTAGGACGTCGTGCGAAATTTCATTTTAAGGGTCCAATGCTTTATTGATTATACACCGCAGCCCTCCCACGAGGTCCATGACGCAAAACGAAGAAGAGAACATTTCGAAGACTCCTCACTGTCTGAGTTGGAGAACCACGTTTCCCACGGGAACGTCAATAAATATTGGAACATTAACAGAAAACAATATGAGCAACTTAAGGCTGTTGTCTTAGTGACATGTGAGTGTGCTTATATAAGAACCATGTGGTCTTTTTTATTCAGGGTATAACCTCTCCAATTTTGCCACTGCTCTACCAGAGCACTATTACACCAGCGTTGTAAGGTACCCATTTATATATCTAAGTCAAGAGGGACGTGGTGGATAAAACATCTTGTTCAAGGACGTAAGCACCAGGCTGGATTCGAACCCGGATCCTCCGACTGAAAGTCCGGAATCTTAACCCTACAGGGCTACAGTCCCCTACACGGTGTATGTGTTAGTAAATCAGTGATTGCTACATTTACACAAAGAAGTACGATGATAGAGCTTTTTTTAACACCACTACTATACTCAGCAGTGATACTACCCTTGCTTTCAGTTTGGATCAGAATTAAAAATCTATACCCCCCCCCCCTCCAAAAAAAAAAACGCATAAATTTATATGGAGAGCAACTTGATTATAGAATTATTTCAGCATTTCCGATGGCCGAACGCATTTTGATCTTCATGTAACTGCATCCGACAGTTATCCCCCGCAGCTATCCTGTTTACGGTGACGACAAGTAAGTTGTAAATCTCGCTCAGAATTATATGATAGCTTCCAGTCAAGAATATGGATACTGACATGGCTGCTGCTGTAAACAGTTCGCGACGACGTTTCTGAGTTCTTTTCTATAGGCAGCGTGAACGATGGCAAAAGAAAGTGTAGCAGAATCAAGGCTTGACCCGGGCGACTAGCCCGGGGCATGATGCGGAAATTTACGTTCGTCCGGTAAACACGGCGTCCGTAATAAAATAAGTCAAGCAGTCAATGTTCGGAGAATATCATGCTTGCAAATTTCTACTTGACATTAAGTAATCCCCTCCCTGTTTCTTTTCTATCTTATTTTTGTTTGTTTTTTCTTCGTTTTTTTTTTGTAAGTGTTAGAAGTATCTCTTCAATTGCCCCTAGGTTTTACATGTGCTTTTGTATAATTCTACGCAGCATCTACATTTATTTTGATAAGGAGTTTGACTGGACACAAAGCGTTTGACGTTGGGCTGAGGAAGGAATGGTAAAAAGAAGGATGTTGCAAAAGAAGATGCCAGAAGAAAGGAAAGAGGAGGAGAAGCAGGAGGAGAAACAAAGGGACGAAGAGAAGGAAAAGCGAAGTGAGGTGAAAGGTGAAGTAGAAAGAAGAGAGAGAATTTAAAAGTTTAACATGATGATGAAGAAAAGAGGAAAGAAAGCAAGAAGACGGGTTAGAAAAGAGAGATGAAGAAGAAGAACGAAAAGGAGAGGAAGAGGAAGACAACAGGGAATGAAGAAAAGGTTGAAGAGGACGAGGAGGAGGAGGAGGAGGAGGAGGAGGAGGGAATTAAAGGATTGATGAGCTGCAACGCAGGACGAGGGGAAGAAGAAAACGACTGTGAAAGTTGGCGATATTGAACACGTTTGCTTTATCATTTTCTAGTTCTCTTCCTGTATTATCTGCCAAATTGTTTGATCCTCCATTGAAATATTTTTGAGCCCGAGAAGGAAATGAAAGAATGAAAGCAAGAATGATTCATACCTTTTCCACAATGGAAAAAAAAAAATCACATTTTTGTATGTGTTGCTTTTTTGAGACCCAAGAAAATGTTTTCGCCGTGGTTCTTTTTTTTTTAAGACGAGAACGATAATATCCTCTCTCTCTCTCTCTCTCTCTCTCTCTCTCTCTCTCTCTCTCTCTCTCTCTTTTTTTATCTATCTCTATCTCTCTTTTTTCTACTTGATCCACCGCCCCGCCCCCGCACATGTTGTTTGTAGACAGCCGGCGGTATCTTACTTTTACCAAAGCGTTCATGCTGACAATATTGACTAAAATTAGAAGATTAAAGACAGAAAAAAAAAAGATTAAAAAAATCTGGCACCTGTCATGCTGTTTTTCGGCTCATTTTAACCATGTATATTCACTGCCTATCCCAATATGAAGCACAAGATATGACGTAAAAACAGTGTTACGATTTGGTCTCTGATAGCAATCAATATATACGGATGTGAAGAAAAGAATACAGGAATATAGAATGTGGAATGTTTTGATGTCGAAGCGTTAACTGCGTAGTTTTAGTATCATGATAATTTTTCAGATCCCATCCTATTAAATCATACATTATTTGACACACTCTTATAGTCATTACTATACATTGAGAACAGCACACCTTCAAAAATGACACGGGTGGTGTCCCTTGCAAAATGAACGTGTTAAGAAGATGGGGTTTGAAGTTCAGATGAACCCAAGTGTGCGGCAAGTTTGTTTAACAAACATAACAACAACATCCGTCAGGAAAACCGACGAGTAACATATTCCCCAAAAATCCCACACTTGCACAAATGAACATGATTTATTTTGTCTTACACAAATATTGCCTCTCTCTGTTTTTTTTTTTTTCAGCTCAAGCAAAATCCCAAGATGTGAATTTTGCAGTTTTGTCAGCTTTGCCGTCTGCGACTATGATTCGTAATTACGCTTGTTATGTGTATAGCTCTATACTACCATCTGATTTGTTGTATAATGCGTTGGGTGCATGGGTGGTACACCCGGCGTACAAGCATGGCTTTTTTTTTTCTTTATTATACATTGTGATGTGATTTTTGCATTTAACTTCTGTAAAAATGTTATATGCTTCTGATGGAAATGGGAAAAAAAATGAATGAATGAATGATATGGGAGCAAATGGGTTGAGCAAAAGTTGTTCCCAATGTTTGCTCACAGTAAATGATTTTGTCCCTTCGCAAAGCGGTAAATAAAGGAAAGTCATCACCATCAGCTTTGGCATTTACAGTGGAGATTTTTTTTTATTCTTCATTTCTTAAGCGATTAAGTGACATTTGATTCAGACATCAACGTCCCAGTATTGGTAAAAGCGCATTGGTTATCATAGCGCAGGAGTGTTTGTCCATTAAACTTACTCTAGGCGGGAATGGAGTTAGACACAACATCTTGAGACATCCTCACGTTACAAAGAGTGGCTAGAAGCTCGCGAATTAAAAGATGGAAAAAGAATGGGACGAATCTAAGATTCAAACGACACCTTTAACTGCCCTAGGTATGACAGGTGGGTGGCAGTTGGATAGTGCAATTTTGTAATACGTTTGTTTGTTACGTCGTTATGCATGGTAATCGTGTGCACACGCGGAGAGCAACATGGGGCCGCAAGCTTAAAACTGTAACGATAAGAAAGAGAGAGAGAGAGAGAGAGAAATGGAGAGATTGTGTGTGTGTGTGTGTGCGTGGGTATATGTGTGTGTTATATCTCCTCCCTCTCGATTATGCTTTCTCTTTAATTTCTCTGGAGTGCAATAAGAAAGAGAGTCAAAACCCACAACAGCAATGCCACATTTTTTTTTAATGATAATGTCACATCGTTGACAATTAAAGCCTCGTTGAAAACCAAGGCCATACGTGCACTTAACATATTGTCGATAGCTTTTTACGAATAGAAACCAAAATATGATCGACATGAATATAATATAGAAAAACACAGCAGCAAGGGCAAAAATGAAACAATCGACACATGCATTATCGCTGTGCCGTGTGACGATGCAGTTATTGCCTTAAACTGATGAAAAAGAGGCGGGGAGAGGTATTTGTGTGATGTCGATACAACAGAGTGCATAATTCATTTCCGGGTGTGGTGTTTGTTTGTTTGTGTGTGTATGTGTGTGTGTGTGTGTGTGTGTGTGTGTGTGTGTGTGTGTGTGTGTGTGTGTGTGTTTGTGCGTATGTACGCGTGTACTTGTGTGCATTCCACATGCGGAGAATAATAATTATCATTACGATCATCATTATCATTATCATCATTATGCTTCCAGTATTGTTACCATCCTTATTGCTATTGTCAGTAGTAGTAGTAGTAGTAGTAGTAGTAGTAGTGGTAGTAGTAGTAGTAGTAGTAGTAGTGGTAGCAGTAATAGTGGTAGTAGTAGTAGTAGTAGTGGTAGTAGTAGTAGTAGTAGTAGTAGTAGTAGTAGTAGTAGTAGTGGTAGTAGTAGTAGTGGTAGTAGTAGTAGTGGTAGTAGTAGTAGTAGTAGTAGTGGTAGCAGTAGTAGTAGTAGTAGTAGTGGTGGTAGCAGTAGTAGTGGTAGTAGTAGTAGTAGTAGTAGTAGTAGTAGTAGTAGTAGTAGTAGTAGTAGTTGTTGTTGTTGTTGTTGTAGTAGTAGGAGTAGTAGTAGTAGTAGTAGTAGTAGTAGTAGTAGTAGTAGCAGTAGTAGTAGTGGTTGTAGTAGTCAAATGGTAGTAGTGGTGGTGGTAGTAGCAGTAGTAGTAGTAGTAGTATTAGTAGTAGTGGTGGTGGTAGTAGTAGTATTGTTGTAGTGGTAGTAGTAGATAGTAGTAGTAATAATAGTAGCAGTAGTAGTAGTAGTAGTAGTAGCAGCAGTAGTAGTAGTAGTAGTAGTTGCTGTTGTTGTTGTTGTTGTTGTAGCGTCAGTATCAGTATTAGTGGTATAATCATCATTATCATTATTACTATTTATCATCATAAATATTAGCGTTGTCGGTATCTATACCGACATTACTTGTAACACTGTTTGACTTTTTTTCTGGGGACCTACTCTCACAAGCATCTGCTTCTATGTATATAGGTTCCCAATTTTTTTCATCCGTCATGAATATAAATGTACTTGAGATTGATTTCAATTGATTTTGTGTCATGCAAATGTTGTTATAGTCTTTATATACTGAACTTATAATTCATGTGTTATTTTACATTATCATGGATGGATGTTGCGAATATAACACTGCATAAATTTTTCATAGAAACTCAATAAATGAAATGAAATTATCATTGATCATTACAACTAATATCATGACTGTTGTTACAATTGCTCTTATTGCGATTTGCCTGAAAATATTCAACATCTATCGCGCCATAATCGTGTACAACAATCTCAGACAAAGACACGTTTTAATATTTCACGCAATCGCCATTTAGTCATTATATATGCCTTATGAAGTTTGCGCTTTGCAATTTATGCACGACGGAACCGCTTTCTATGGACTGATCCTCCCAGCATCTGTTAACTATTTATCATTGTTTGCTGGTTCGTTTGCGTTTGTCTGTGGGGAAATACTTTGCTTGGAGTCCAGTATGTTTCATTCCAGCAGAGGTCTATATAGCTATATAGAGAAATCTAACGAGGGAGAACAAGCGTCGTGGTACTTGCTGCAAGACCCGTGGACTCATTTGAGGTTTAGCTACATATGAAAACGACCTCTGCTCCTATGAGTTTCCTGAACTCCTTCAAAATTCTTCTATAAGCACACACGGTGTCTCCAGGTCGCACGTAGTCAATAATGGTGAGAAACAACCATAATAATGCAGAATGTGTCCTTACGAATGCTTGTTGCCGTGCGTGCATTTTCAAGCGTGGATCCGGCTTTAAAAAAAGCTGCAGGGAACCGCCCTCCAAGCACTGACGACGCTTACGAGAAATGAGAGCTATTTTTCGATCTCATGAACGGAGTAGTTGAAATTAAATCCGGATATCTTCCGGGCATTAAGCTCGGAAAGCAGAGACGCACCTATCCACTCCATACCGCACACACAGTCATCTTCAAGTTTGGACGTATTGCAACCAGTCTCTATCTATAACTATTATCTCTTCTTCTTCTTCTTCTTCTTCTTCTTCTTCTTCTTCTTCTTCTTCTTCTTCTTCTTCTTCTTCTTCTCCTCCTCCTCCTCCTCCTCCTCCTCCTCCATGTCATCCTTCTTCCTCCTCCTCTTCTTCTTCTTCTTCTTTTTCTAACTATCTTTCTCTTTATCTTGTCTATTTGTATATATTATTAATTCATTTCTTTACCATCATTTATGACACCCAAAGCAGAAATGACCATGCATTGTCAGGATAAAGTAGAATCAAACAAAGGAGACCAACTTAAAGAATACAAATAGGGGAGATAGTAAACATTCATGGCACGGATGATAGGTAGATGAAACGATCATATAATTAAAAAAAAAAACACCTGATACCTATGTTTTAAACATAGTAGATTAAATCATGGGAAGTATATTCTTATACAAGGCGGGAGACACTCCGAGATTGGTGTAAAGAATCATTAAGCCGTCGGTCTAAAATGTTTTAGAATACGCAGCGGCGGATATAGCTTTTGCTGGGGGTGGGGTGACCGAAAGGCGATGGGTCATGGGAACCAAAAATGTAAAGCGTATAAGTAAAAGAAAAACATATATATATATATATATATATATATATATATATATATATATATATATATATATACATATAATGTATACGTGTGTGTGTGTGTGTCTCTCTCTCTCTCTCTCTCTCTCTGTGCGTTAGTATGTGCGTTCCTGTGGGTGTGTGAAATTATATTGCTTCGATTATCTGCGGTTTTAAGGATTCAATAATAGATTTGCAGTAGATTTTATCTTCAAACACTCGAGTCGACTCATCGGCACCGACAGGACGACGAAAGATAAATCAAATTTAACATGCTCAATGTTGAGTTATGGCCGGCAAATCAGTAATAGCTTATCCGCAGACGTTATTTAAAAAAAGATCTATTCATCTAATCCGCAATGAGCCTGTTTTCTTGTCTGCGGTGATTGGCCAAAACATTCCGCGCTCTACAGAACGAACTCTCTACATTCACAATGTGCATCTCAACAAGTTGCCCCATAACAGTTATCAGACCCTACGGAGAAGAATGTTTATATATAGGCTTATTTCAGGTTAAATATTGTCAGAAGTTCAGTGGACTTGGCTCCAAGCGAGCACTGCACGCCTCTGCTTTTCTTGGCAGAAAGTTGCGAAATCGTTATAATAAAGTACCTCATAGCTTGTTGATTCTGTTCCTGCTTAAATATTTACTGTTATTTTGTTTTCGCGCGCGCCCATGCGCCAGCATTATGTGCGTTATTCGTAGGTGCGGGTATGTGTGTTTGTGGGAATATTTGTGCGTGTTTATTAATCAACTATCGTAAATGTACTTAGTATTTGGTCGTCTGAAGTATTTATTTTCCCCCTGAAATCTTCAAATTTTACGGGTAACCATACGATCGACTGGGTGTAATTGATATCTCTGCACTGCTCAAGCTGTATTGTTCTTCGCGTGAAAGGCACATTTATAATTATGATATTAAGTCAGACCCCTGCCAATAAAATTATATCAAATGTCAATATTATCTTAAGACATATTATGGTCATAAGAAGATTAATCGGAAAGTTGCATAGCAATGAACCTATTCGCACAAACACACACTCACGTGTACACAAGCACATCTAATTTTTTTTCGAAGATTAAGTTGTCATAAACAAAGCAATCTGTGTCAGTAACTTCGGCATCATCTTTCGCTATTGCTGTTTGTTCTGTGTTACTGTACCACCATCCGGTTCCAAAACATTTACTCCTGCGACAATTACTCCCGTGAAGTATCTGCACGCTAAGCTAAACATAAATTCTACCCACAAACATAACCCTATCCCTTATCCTAGCTCTCACATCAAATTAAACGTAAAACCCTATCACAACTCTAACCCTAACCATAAGTCCTTGGAGAAAGCTAAAGCGGAGCAATATTGTGGCAGTGTTATCACCCCACCACCCATCCACCTAAAATGGATGCTCGTAGTCACCACATTTTTACGGATTCCGATTCAATTGCCGATTCCTTTTGCATGAATTTACATGAATACGGAGTCATAAGAGGAGCAAGTAAATAACAGCGTGCCGAAATTATGATTTGTGCGGGGGGAAAAAAATCGAAAGGGGAGGAAGAAATAAAAACTACGGAGCTCAAAGCCTTGATGAGGTGAACGATGTTAATGTGCAATACCTTCTGGACATAATATGTAAGGGATACACCTTTCAATGTTTCACACTTTTGTCATAAAACGTATATTACAGATATCCTCATGGTTGAGAGTTCAATTGACGTGTTGTAGCAGTTTTTTTTAGCTGTTGTTTGTTTGTGATATGCATGATTTAAAAGCATTTTTAGCCATTGGCAGCACTAAGCATGCAAGTACATGATTTAGCAGCTGTTATGAGAAGGTTGGTGCTTTTAAAGCTATAAAGAGCGAAGAATGCATGGCTGTAAGGCAACAGCGAATATTGAGAATCGAGATAAACAATAGTCTATTGATTTAACTGCAGAGATAATTATAGAGATATGGATTTATGAAAGAAATGATAACTGGATGGGTAATGGATGCCTTCGCGTGCTCACGCACACGCGTACGTTCCTATATACCGATCTCTGGATCTGCGACGCGAACGCTAAGACGACGCAGCCTCAAGGGTTGAACAATGGAAACAGCTGTCTCGCGCATGTGCAGAACACCATTTTTAGCCTAATAGCGTCGTCTTTTAAATAGCGATCGCGTCGCAGATCGGAAGTTCGCTTATAGCTAAGCAAGCAAGCGCACTCATGCACCTCAGTTGTAGGAGAAACGCACACTGTATAGAGGCTGATGAACCTGGTCCACTCGAGATTCTCAAATCCCCAAGATGTTATATGCATCCAAGCAAATTCTCTAGAGGAGTGTGTTGAAGGGGAGAGGACGGAGACGGAAGAGCTGGAGATGGAGTGGGGGGAGGGGGAGAAAGAGAGGGAGAGATTGAAGAGATGGATGGGTATGGGTGTTCTATGTTTGATCGACAAGAAACAAATTAATGTATAATGATCGGGCGTTTTGGTATGAAAAAAAAATGACAAAAACAAAGCGACAATGATCACTATTTTTCACCCATATCTGGCAAAGAAACTGAAAAGAAGCCTGGGCAACTGGTTGACCTGTCTCTGCGATTGAGTGCGCAGCTCCCGGCCAGGGCGGGCAAATTTCTAAGCTGCAGACCTCAAATAATCCATAAAACTGCTAGGCAGTATAATAGTCGCGCTTTCAGCCACATGCCGAGTTATCGTTTATGCATAAGGCGCATGTATGGATTTACGACCTATCGTGTATACTACTTATACGAGATCATTCAGACACGATGTCCCGATATACGACAATCGTACAGCAGCATCAAACCTCGAGCACTGCAGCATGTCATGCTATGTTTCATGAGAAGCTCATGAATATGTATGAGTCTCTCCCTAGGCTTTTCAGTACAAACTTTCCGCAGACTTTGCTCATTGTGTCTTTACACTGCGTTGCACTAATTTGGTAGTTCTTAAAAGAGTCCCGCCTACTGCAATTCAATTCAATTATGCTTTTATTTCCATTCAACAAAAAGATAATACAAATACAAAGAATGTATCAATAAATCATCAAAATTATACTGTTAATAATTTGACAGCAATGCAGATCATAAAGTTGAAATGCAATATATATCATCATCATTGCGTATGGCCACAGTGTGCCTTGGGGGTGTTTCATCAATTAGTCAGCGCTGACAAGTTGTCAGTCTCTGACAATTTTAGTAAAAATCCTTGGTTTTGATTGGCTGAGAAGCTCTGGTCAATGACTGTTACTATGGTGATTGTCAGTGACTGACAGCTTGTCAGTGCTGACAACTTTCATGAAACAGTGCCCTGGTTGATACCGTTTGCTGACTATTTATGTAATATACATGTATATGAAGGAATTGGTAGAAACGATGCATGCTTTGCAATGGTGACAAAAGTAAATATATCGACAGAAAAGAGTGATATACTGACAATGACTGAAAAGCGGAGTTTTTACTTATACAACACGTGGATATGAAAACAGAGGTGAATATACATGTCGTATAAATCTACGAAACCATGCTCAAACCGTCGTTTCGGTAAATACGACGTATCATTATACGGTCATTCAGACACAAAACGTCCCATATACTAAGTTTATACGTCGTATATTCAGAAGATAACTCTCTAGTCGGAAAAGGGACGATGCTTTAGGTGATCAATTTTTTGGCGTGAGAGTGATGTACATACAGCAAACACATCTATTATCGATTTGAATGTATCTATGTACTGTATGATATATTCACAGTGCCAATGTCTCATAGGTTCTCATGCGGCTATAGTATCGTTGTGTTGTATACAGTGTTTTATGACTGCGTGTTATCATTCTTTTACTTCTTCTTCTTCTTCTTCTTCTTCTACTACTACTACTACTTCTACATCTACTTCTACATCTTCCTCCTCTTCTTCTTCTTCTTCTTAACATGATTATTTTTGTTATTGTTATTATTATTATCATTTTTTAATTTCTATTTTTATGATGAAGTGAATGAATAAGAAATTAAATCAAATCAAGTCATCATCGTCATCATGATCATCATCATTAATATTTCTATGTTTGTGTATGTTTATTTGCTTTTGTTGGTATGTATATCTGTCTTTCTGTCTCTGTGTATCAGTATGCCCAAGTACACGGTAATGAATATGCGCGAAAGTAACATGGACAATTATGTTTGTCTCTCTGTGTGTATGTGTGTATATTATGTGTAGGTGTGTATGTGTGTGTGTATTAAATGTGATTAGGTTATTTTGGATGTCGCGATGTTTCTGGGAAAACCATTATGCCGATCGAGGCTTTCGAAACCTGAACTCTCCACTAGATTTAAGTTTCTCGTAAGGTGTACCGGTAGAGCTCGCGGCCCCTTACAGGCTTCAATCAAAAGCGAAAATGAAACAGAGAGAGGAAAAAAAAGGAAAATGAAAAACGTTCCTGGTGGCGTTCGCAACAGTTCGTCAAAAGGAACTATATTGTAATCTGCGCGGAGGTATACAACTTCTGCGCTGTAAGGCAGGCAGCCCACAAGAGTGTAAAATAACGCAGATGGTGCATGGAGAGGATATTTTCTTAACTCTTTCACTAAACACATTCTAACAGTACAAAAATAAAATCCTGAAACAGGTCTGCAGGAAAAAAGGGGGCATAGAGCGATACAGGAATATCGTCTTTAAAAATAGACGATAATGAGATATGCCTTACCGGCATACGCACAAAATCCACTCCACATACTGTCACATGCCTATGCCTTTATACATAAATATATATCGAGGACATTACTTTCATACTGAGAATTGCTAAACCGATAAATAAATGGGAACGCATACTGTATACATACACACATACATACATACATACATACATACATACATACATACATAACACTGTATTCACGGCCTCTCTGAAAAACAGCCTCACCTGGCTGATCGAGGGCATTTTATCCCGTGATTAAATAAGATAAAATAAAACAAACAAACAAACATGCATGCATACATACATACATACATACATACATTCTTCTTCTTCTCTTATTCTTCTTCTCCTCCTCCTATTCCTCCTAATTTTGTGTGTTGGAGTACAGTCCACTATCTGGTGGATATATCGCATTCGTACCGACTGACTGCTCTGATGCAATTTCCTGCGTGTGTTTGAGGAACTTTTATTTCATTACTAATGTTCAGTTTGTATAACCTCCTAATCTTAATCTTCTGAAAACGAAGCAAAATTTCGGAATTCTGTTTGTGGGATGTTATCAGTTTGTTATGGTTATGCTTGCACATGAATGTAGCAATAGTGTCTTTTTTTTTCTTTAATCCGTAAGACCGCAGTGCTAGATACACGGTAGTTATTTTCGTGCTGGCCACGTAGAGTATGGGTTATTTATCGTCATACAAGGAAAGCTATTTCCTGGAAAGCTATTTCCTGAAAAATGTATCACACGCATTAGCCTGATTGCAACCTTCCTAATTGATATGTTAAATAAATATGTAGCTGTAACGCTTTGTGAATGAAAAACAAAAACAAGCGCAATATCCCAGCTGAAGAGAAATCTAAGGGAGCAAATGACATAACACACTATCTAATGAGATAAATGCATTTGGTCCATACTAGGTACACTATCGTTTTGTTTTGATGATCATCGAATTGACATAACACGGAGATTCGTGGACATGTTATGGAGTATTCTGATAAGCTAAAAAAATTATTGAAATAAAAAAGAAGCATTCCTCAATTGGAGTCCTGCACTACAGACACATCGAACATTTCATGACTTTATTTTTCAAACGTGCATCACACAGGGTAATAAATGCATAAAT
Organism: Diadema setosum; assembly: GCA_033980235.1. Taxonomy (NCBI): domain Eukaryota; kingdom Metazoa; phylum Echinodermata; class Echinoidea; order Diadematoida; family Diadematidae; genus Diadema; species Diadema setosum. The sequence continues at coordinate 28,801,594 of CM067074.1, forward strand.
ATTTTTACATACAGTGGTGGTGACAACTTGTGTTGTAAATTGCAAATGTTGCCAGAAATATTTGTTGGGTTCATTATCCAACAATTGATTTTTTGAACAGATAATGTTTCAGTGTTTGAAATGTATGAAAGATATGAAATGTCATATGCATCAATACCTGTATTCATGGTAATTGATTTCATCTAGATTAAGTATTTACCACTGTCTACAATTGGATTTTAGAAATCTGACTGATGACTTAACGACTTAATTAGCATCAAATGCCTGTATTTATGAATAAGTAGTACACCCGAATGTACTTGACTGAGTGAGAGAAGTGTTAAAGCGAGGATGGGGGAGATAAGAGAGAGTTTCATGTACACTTATGTGACTAACTGTTCGTGTGTGAGCTTGTAGCTTCTGATTTTTCGAAAAGAACGTTGCAGCATGGAGTTATAATACCACTACCTCCACGGTTGTAGTCTCCACACCAATACAAACATGACAAACAGAAAGGATGGGTGGGGGGAGGGGGGGAATGGGATAGTGGTGGTGGTAGACAGGGTAGTGGGGTAGAGGAGAACAGTGGGAGAGGTCTCGATCATACTGCAGCGACTTATCAAAACTAGAAATGGTAAACTGGGTGATAGACAAGAACTCGGTAACATCGTTTACCTCGCAAAAACATAAATGACAAAATGTTTGTGCTTCACACACATCAAACTATATATGTGTGTATATTAAATGTATTACTAGTCTATACTTCCGTCCAAGTCACTGTGTTCAATAGTGGAAGATGTCTCGATCATTAGCGACTCATCAAAACTTGAAATGGCAAACTGCGTTATAAACACGAACTCAGTAACATCGTTTACCTCGCAAAAATACATGTCAAATTGTTTGTATTTCACACATTCCAAACTATACCTAGGTGTATACACACAAATATAATATGTTTGAATGTATTACACTTCCCTCCAAGTCACAGTGCTCAATAGGCTTTCCAATAGATTATAATAAAGTCATGTTACAGCATAGTAAAATGGTCCACATAATCTTATCATATTCTGCTCATGCCTATTGGCACCTCCTATGTATTACATCCTTCTCAATTAAAGAAAATGAGAATAACTTCATGGTTCCATTGTCTATTTCTAAACGCCAGTAGAATTGCTGCTGAAATTTCACATATTCTACTGTGACAGGACAAAATCAAATCCCCTTAATATTTCACACAAACACAGGTCAGAAAGGAACATTTTGAACATTTTGTGCCGTATATTATCTTAATCTGGTGATTTCGTCATTAAGAGTCCTTCTTTATTGTATAAGAGTTAACAAAATGTACTACATGTATGTAAATGATATATTCGATTTGATGCAGTGGAAACAGCGATATGCGCTTAGATCTGACAATTACTTGGTTGCACTTTGATCCTATAGTATCCAATTTCTCCTCTCTCTCTCTCTCTTTCTCTTTCTCTTTCTTTCTGTCTTTTGTCTATCGTATGTAGCTTGAGTAATGATGCTTAATTTGCAAAATGCTTTGAGACATTGTAATTTTTAAATGGCAGCAGCAAAAAAACAATGAAAGACTGAAAACAGAGAGGCGACGTGCGAGAAGAATTCATTGTTTGTGAATGGAATCACGTTTGCGCACTTACCTTGCAATAACATTCGCAGCAGCTATATACCGGGCGTGGACAGGCTGATGAGACGCGGTGTGGCACTCTATAACAGCTCAATGCCGGATTAATGAAGTCCAATTCGGATGGAAACACGGACGCCTATTCCCGGCACAAACATCGTCTGCTTTGCGCGACAATATCGAGGCCACGAAATCAAGCGGAAGAAAATAAAAAGGAGGGTGAATAAAGTTATTGGGTGAATTAAAGCTTTCTGTGCCAGCCGACTGTCCGAAGAGTTAGTGTCGGCTCCAGGAAGATAAAAGTGGAGACTCACAAAAAACCAAAAACTAACCAAAAGAGGGAAAGGAATGGCCAACTCACTGGCTGTTGCGACGCAGCCGCGTTCCACCTCTGAGAGTATCTTCCGTGGCGTAATCACCAGTAGAGCAGAGGGTGGCGGTAGTAAGTGCGTAAAAATTACTTCTCGCAATTTTCCGCGCTCCCGACTTTTCAATGAGTATATCTGTATCTGTGTATATACGTGTATATAAAGGGTCCGGTTTGATACTCGAGAGTTGCAAGCGAGCGAGCGTGTGCCCTCTCGTAAAGAAAGGGGGGAAAATAAATCTTGAGGCGGATGGTCCAGCGGGCGCGCGTCGGAGATGGGTGAATATTACTCAGTGACTGCAACTCAGAGCCTCAAGGTATTGTCCAATAGATTTACAACCTTGTCACTCGTCTGTCGCACTCCAGTTTCCCGCTCGTCTCCCTCTTTCCCCACCTTCTTTTCCTTACCTCCTCCTCCAACTGTTTTTTTTTTCTTTTCCTCCGTCGTTTGGAAGCGACTTTACCGCCGCGAGCGTGAAGATGCTTTTGCTCGGCGCGCGCGAAAAGCCGGCGCGAAGGAGCTCTGAAATTCAACACGCAGATGATAATGATCAGCGCGTAATACGAAATTAATGATGCGATTTATTGTTGCTCTCGCTCTAACTCTTGTCACTCACTTCCCCCCCCCCTCCCTCCACCTTCCTCTCTCTCTCTCTCTCTCTCTCTCTCTCTCGCTTTCTCTCTATCTCTTATTGTCACATTGTTCAAGGAAAGCAAATCCTGATATAATGTTATTTCATGAAAACAGACAAATCGGAGATGTACGTCAGAGAAAATTTGGTAGGCAAAAGTCGGAGACATAAAATGTTGTAAGTGGTTGAAGTTTGAAGAGTAAAGACAGGTTGGTGACTGTGTGATTTTAGTTTTGAGCAGCACTCCATTTGGTTTCTACATAATCAAAAAGAAATCACCGATTTTCATTAGGGGAGAAACTTTTTCCTCACACCTGTTTTTGGTCAGTGCCCACACATGAGAGAAATTTTGTGTACAAAAAACAAATGGAGATCTTGTCAGCAGTATCAAACAGAGTTTCTAATTTGCTTAACTCTATATAGTAGAGCGGTTAAGCCCTCAAAATCATAAGAATTGTGCAAAATTTGACTAAAGCATGAAACTTTCACCAGTGTTAGTACATACCATAAGATTCATCTTAAGATTGGGAGGTAAGTCTGATTTGACCTCTGATGACCTCCAGAGGTCAATGAACTTTAAATATCAGAATATTGATGTTTGGAGGCATTTGTGAATGATAGGCCTAGATCTTGGTTACGCTGCACTAAATATGCATTTGTACTACAAATCTTCCGTTTCCACAGGGCATTGACAGGTGTCTACCTTTGACCTCTGATGACCTTTAGAGGTCAATGACCTCAAAATACCATTATATTGATCTGTGATGTTATTAGTTAATGATAAACATGGTTAAGATGTGCAAAACAAGCATATCTGTTTTACTATTAAATTGCCTTCATATTCCAAAGAGCAAAGACAGGTTTCTACCTCTGACCTCTGGTAACCTTTACAGGTTTTTATGACCTCAAAATATCATAATATTGATCTGTGGTGTCATTAGTTAATGATAAACATGGTTAAGATGTACAAAACAAGCATATCTGTTTTACAATGAAATTGTCTTCATATTCCAAAGAGCACAAACGCACAGGGCTCTACCTTTGACCTCTGGTGATCTTTAGAGGATGTACAAAACAAAGATATCTGTTTTACAATAAATTGTAGCCCAGATGGCTACTAGCACACAAAATAAAGAATAGAATAGAATAGAATAGAATAGAGAGTAAAAGAAAACAGAACACTGTATTCGTTTTCCTAGTCATCCTGTGACGTCAATATGCTCAGTATTTTCACCTTCTTGGAGTTTATGAAATCGTTTATCTTCCTTCCAGCTATTTTTTGTCGAAACCCCCTCTCCCAAGAAAAGTCTATGGTCACAGAGATTTATAAGTTAGACATTGGCTACTTTCCCCGCTAGTGGTCAGTTCCAATAGCTCTCCATCCCCAAAGCCCCGCACCAAATTACGGGGAATGACTTGATGGCGTGTTTTTACCCTCTGATCCCCAAACATAAATGATCTTCTGAGCTGGAAGGTCGCCCTCCTGCCAGAATTCATCCCTCTAAAGGGCTTTTTACACTTGCAAATTTTTTGTCCCGTACCGACGGTGGGGCTAAGGGGAGGGGGAGGGGGTGGGTCTTAGCCCCACCAATGAGGAATTCATTTCTAGTGAACACCACACCCCAATATAAGATTGACCTAATGAAATGCTTTAGGGAAGGAAGTTTGTTAGCAAATTACTTATAAAAAAAAAAAAAAAAACCTTTTTGAGCCGAGAAATCAGTTAGAGTGGCAAGCTGTAAATGTGATGACAAATCCAATAACTATGTATCTGTACAACAATATGGTCGCCGGCTTGGAGAAAGTGGTAAGGAGCTTTTGGGAACTTACACACTAGTGACGTTGTCTTCATATACATACATATATATTATATATATATATATATATATATATATATATATATATATATATATATATATATACATATATAGATAGATAGATAGATATAGATATATGTATATAATTATAAGAGAGAAATCGTTCAAGAGGAATGACTTTAATTTACGTTTGAAGACATTTCAAGAGATGTAGTCTGATTTGTTAAGGGGCAAATCATTCTACTGTTTGCAGTCTTGTAAACATAGGCCTACTTGTATCTTTAGCGAAAACTGTTCAAGTACGTGGACGGTGATAGGCCCCTCTAATCAAATTATGTATGAACCGAATGGTTTCTTTTGAACATTTTGTATTGTGTTGAAAAGTTCTTGGCAAACTTCCAGGGAAATGTATTGTGTACATGAAAATTCCGATGTTCAAAGCATGTGATGGGAAATGTAAACAGTATGTGCGAATGTTTCTATTTTTCCTGCTAAACTTAGTGGGGAAAAGAATATAAAAGAAAAGTCTCGCTCTACCATGTCGATACCACAACGCCTACGGATATCTAAGCTGGAGGTGGGTTGGAATGTCTTTTTTAGAGCACCAACCTTAGTACAGATTGATTGGCACGCTATCTTTTGAAGAGAAACAATACATTGTTTCACATTGTAAGTGGGGAAAAGAAAAGAAAAAAAAAAGAAAAGAGAAGTCTCGATGTTCAGATCCCGCTCTATACCACAACGCCTACGGATGTCTAGGCTGGAGGTGGGTTGGAATGTCTTACATAGAGCACCAACAGTAATTACAGATTAATTGGCACGCTATCTTTTGAAGAGAAACAATACTTTGTTTCACACACGATGATAGCAGAAAGACATTATCATCCGCTCGTGTGAAATCAAGCAGAAAATTTTCAAAACATTTCAAGAGGCATCTTGGTGAGTTACAGTCTGTTAAACATGTCAATATAATGTGAAAAACAAATTGAAGGCCACCTGCAATAGGCCACCCGCAATACAGCATTGCATTTTCCGACATCACAACAACTTCACGTGAAATAATCAACACGTTCCATATTATACTCGTGATGGAGAGGGAAAATTATAAACAGCAGCACTGCAAGATTTATGAAGACAACAGACGGGAACTGATATCCCACGTTAAATACATAAACATGCACATATGTATTTTGATTTCTCCATGCATTTTCCCATATCATTACACACAATCATTGCACGCGTATACTTGATATGGTTACAGCTCGTTATTCCGAAGGTTCGTAATTCCGAAGGCTCTTCAGTCCGAAGATTCGTTATTCCGAAGGTTCGTTTTTCCGAATTTCATTTTCGGATTAACAAATCTTCGGAATAACGAACTTTCGGAATAACGCCACAAAATTCAAATGTTCGGATTAACGAACCCTTTTTCATTTTCGGATTAACGAACCTCTAGGTATAGGGAATTTGTGTGTTTCGGATTAACGAATCTTCGGAATAACGAACCTTCGGAATATCGAACCTTCGGAATAACGAACAGCACCCACCTGATGGTGTTCAGCTCATTGTGTGCAGACTGAGCACGATCCAATAATTCAGAACCTTTGCCTGAGAAAGGATTGTAGCCTATCCCGCGAGTCAAAAAGAAGCTTTCTTATCATCTCGTGCATCCTGTACTCTATGCGCAATGCACCCATCATAGAGACAACCTTGCCTTCACCCAAACTGTTCAGATATTGCCAATGGAAGACTCCGATGATCGTATACAGTGGCTGTGCACCTGGTAGAACGCTGGTCTGACCTCAGGATGTCCATTTTAGTCGTGGTGGGCCGATCCGTGCAATGTAAGCTCAATCGCGTGCTTCACTGAAGACGCAGATGCTGCCCTGTCTTGAAAGAGATCGAGGGTATACATCTAGACCAATTTCAGCAGGAGGTTACACTGAATCATCACTTGCTGGCAGAGAGTTTTAACTGGATGATACTACCCGCTGCCATATTACCCTGATTCACACACTGGATGCAAACCGGATGGCGGCCATATTGGAAACAAGCAATATTTGGGCATGGGAGCACAACTCTTGGTCAGGCCCAATTGTTAAGGAGTATCGAGTATAAAGAAGACAATAAGAGCTAATAGTAGTTCCACTCCTATTTGGAAGTGAGATACCGAAAGATGTCATTAAAAAAATGCCCAAGTTGCCCGACTTAATGACCTAAACTTAACTGGATGACAATAGCAAGACACAGGATTACTTCATGTGGAATGCATGTTAGGCCTCACAGTATGTCGTTTTCCAGATGGTCCATAACGTCACTGTATGCTCTAGGACCATGAGTCATTCATCGGAACCATACAGCCAACGAGCTCGAAACTAGGTAGCATTGCCCATGAGCTTGACACTAAGTTTAGGCAAACCAGGCCCATAAGAGCCCGACACATGGGAGGGGGGGGGGTCCACAAGACCTATACACTGAATAGATTAAGCTCTCTGAAATACATATATTAATCTCGTACCGTGTGCCAAGTTTTCCTCGAGTGTCGAGCTCGCGGACCGCACAGCTTGTGGGCCTATTATATTTGATGTCGAGCTCATGGACCTTGTTCATCTAGTGTTTAGGTCACAGGATGTACGACTCGCGAGCTGCGTAACTCATGGGCTGTACTACTCTTGAGTTGTTTGACTTGTGACGTACACCTGATGAGGTGGGCCTGTTGTTTTCTGGATAGCATCTTTCACCCTTTCATCCAGATCAAGGGACTTTGCCATATGCCTGTTCACATACTATTAAGCATCAACCCAAAATATGGTACTCCTCTCCCCACTTTCCATGTTTAAGCGTACAAATTTTGTCCAGTTCAAATTTCATAATGTTGCTCATTATTTCATGCAAGCTAGGCTGCATAACTAACCCAAACATAAATATTATACAGTATATAAAAATTACCAACAGATTTTTGCATTGATAACACCCAATATGATTAAATTGTCTAAATGCTACTCCAGGGTCTTAAAATATAAAATTTTAGCTCTCTGTTGAAGTAAACCCCATTCGATTTGGTTAAGCGGTCACAGAGAAATGTGGATTGTTTTAAAGCATGTCATGAGTTTGATTTTTCCAAGTTTAGCACTTCGATGATCTTGTGTGTGAATACAATAGAACTTGGAGGGAAGAGATTTCTGACATCCTATACAAAATTCCTAATTTCTCTTTGACCACTGAAGCAAATCGAATGGGGTTTCCTGTAAGATGTGGACTATGAGTTACAGTTTCATACCCTGAATTTGTATTTAGATTGATTCGATATTTTTAAAGATATCATTGCGAAGGGTCCCGTTGTAATTTTTTTTTTTTTTTGGGGGGGGGGAGGGGGACATACGGTATTTGAGGTCACTGCCATCACTGAAGACACGTAAGCTTCATTTCTGAAGTAATTTACCGCTCACATTCCTGAGACCTTTTACTACGAACCAATGCCCTGTGGAATATGCATACATGCTTTGATTATAACGTCAAGGCGTGATTTGTCAATGATTAGACTTTCAGGATTAAACCAATGAAGCCAAACATCAATAATTGTAATCCTACATAAATTTTGATATTCTAGAATTCTGACCTCACATTGTCCTTAGATGTCAAAGTTGGACCAATGTTCTGTGGAATGGGAAGACACTTCTATAGTAGCATAAATGATAATAGCATAAAGCGTGATTGCACACCAGGTATACAGTTAACCATTGAATATACGTCAAATATCAATATTCTGATATTTTGAGGTCATTGACCTGTCACAGTCCTCGGAGGTCAAAGGCAGAGACATGTAAATATTTTCCCTTGATCTGAGGAATAGGAAAGTGATTCAGTTGTAACACAAATGAATTTTTAAGACATCGTTATCATGTTTATCATCAACCAATTGCACCAAATATCAAAATTCTGATAATTTGAGGTCATTGACCTCTAGAGATCAACAGAGGTCAAAGGTAGAAACCTGTCAAGGATCGGTGGAACATTGAGGCAATTCCACTGTAAAAAAAACAAACACAACAAACAAACAAACAAACAAACAAACGTGGTTTTAGTACATCATTTCCGTGTTTATCATTAATCAATGACAAAATATCAATATTCTGATATTTTGAGGTCATTGACCTTTGGAGGTCATCAGAGGTCAAAGGTAGAAACCTGGCAGGGTTCTATGGAACATGGAGACAATTCCACTGTAACTAAAAATGAGTTTTTAGTACATCATTACCATTTTAACATTCATCAATGACGCAAAATATATATTTTCATCAAATGTTGAGGTCATTGAACTTTGGAGGTCATTAGAGGTCAATTCAGACTTACCTCCCGATCTTACAATGAATCTTATAACATGTACTAACACTGGTGAAAGTTTCATGCTTTAGTCAAATTTTGCACAATTTTTCGGCTTATTTGCTCTACTAATAAACTTTCACAATTTACATAACTTGTGTGTTATAAAAAAAAAGTCTGATTTTTTTTTTCATTCCTTTGTCGATCTGCTTATCTGACTTTTTTTTTCCTGCTTTCATACCAAGCAGCACAATCTTATGTTGGACTTGTCCTTTATTTTTTTTTCTCATTCTCAACTAGATCCCTCCAAGTGCCCCAGTGAATTCGCTACCATTCCATTGTTTCATCTCCTCACACATAAAGCAATGTAAAAAAGAATGAGGTCGATACCGCCGGACTTGCTACGGTTGATTTGCACAAATCCCTACTCATCATGGAATTGCATGTTATTCAAAACTAGACACATGAACCATGTTGTAATTTGACATGGTTTTGGTGTACTAACTGGGAACGTGTTCTGGTGTCCCCCTTTCCATTGTAGAGATAGATATAATTTTATGATACATTCATTTCGGAAACGATTGCAACCTAAACAGTGTCGCACAAAAGAAATGAATGATATAGGTGGTTCTATTATTAGTACATGACAGGTAATTCATATTAACTTTTGATCGTTTTTCTGCGAAAATCTGCCAGCCGTTTGTTTTTTTTTTTTCTCTCTCTATCTCTCTCTAGAGAGCATTCATGCTATACCAGAATAGATTTTATTGATGGCGAGGACATGGAGTGAATGAAAAGCTGAAGTATTTCTTTTATCCCTCTTTACCCCCTCCCGTCCTCATCACCCCCACCCACGTAGTCATAATGATATGTATGATGCGGTCTCTAAAAGGGATAGTATAGTTTTGGTTGAGACCTAATTTCAAGTTTCTAACATTTCTTGGTGAGATAATGAGAAACATCTTATGAAATATGAAAGAGCATGTAATTCCATGAGGAATTCAATGCTTATTTAGTGAAAATTGGTTTTGAAATGGCTGACATATCCAAAACAGAGCGATTGTAATTAGTGTGGGACCCACACTTATTATGATCGCTTTGTTTTTGGATGTCTCAGCTATTCCCAACCCGATTTTCATCAAATAAACTTTGAATTCCTCTTAAAATGGTTAGCTCTGTACTATTTCATAAGTGTTTTCTTGGTATCTCGCAAAAAGTTAAAAGCCCAATTCTCATCTCCACCAATACTGTACCACCCCTTTAAAATGGTGATCGGTGAAAACTAGTTGAGGTGCATCAAACAAGCGAGCTGTTGGATGCTGATTAAAAGTCTATTAAACTTCTACCAAGGTCTCCATGTTATCAAAATCGGAGAATAGAAAATATTGTCATGTTGTAAATCAATAGTGTGTGTGTGTGTGTGCGTGCGTGTGTGTGTGTATGAAACAGAACAAGAGAGAGAATGATAATCGGCAAATTAGGTGAATTTGACAAAGAAATTAATTCGATTGCTCGTTATCAGGTCTCTGGCTTTGCTAACGAAGGTGACCTTGACGCGGGGAGTGAAACATATTATTGCATCTGGATGTAGTACACCACATTCTGCCGACGATCGTATGCAGAGTATGATATTGTCCTTCCCGCGCAAGGGAAGATCGGGACTAACCTCCTTCTCTAGAATGTCGCTCCTCGGATCAGGACACAATTCCCGCTTGAGAAACGATTTTCGTCTGGTGTTACTCTCTCCGTTGACAGCAAGTTGAAATATTCTCATTAATTCTTCTTCTTCTTCTTCTTCTTCTTCTTCTTCTTCTTCTTCTTCTTTTCCTTGTTCTCCCCACCCCTGGAAAATCATTATGATGATGATAGTAATGATAATAGTAATAAAACAGTAGTGATAATAACAATAATAAAAATGTTAATGATAATAATCATATCGATAACGAAATAATGATGGTGATTATAAAAGCATGACAATATAAATGATAATAACAGTATGTTATTTATCAAGCCTATTTGCCATTTAAAGACAAACTTCTCAACAGCCTCTATGCAGAAAACGAAGCGCATTTGACACTTTTGTTCTTATTCCGCTCAGACTAATTTTCTCGACCATCAATACTTGAGACAATATGTAATTCGAAATGGGTTATATAATTCCTTTTTTTTTCTCGAGACTTGAAAAATATCATTTCAGGTATTTGATTTTTAAGCATTATATTCTAAATAATTTAAGTTTACATCAAGTAATGTAAAAGTTACTAACAATTGTTTGTAAATTGAGGGAATTATTACACAATCCCATATGTTTATTCAGAACAGTTCAAACAGAGTGCACAAGTCCCGGGCGGGTTACAAGCTGGCTAAAGAATACCACAACTCCTAACAGTTGTTGTTGTTGTCGTTGTTGTTGTTGTTGTTGTTGCTGTTTTTGTTGTTGTTGCTGTTGTTGTTGCTGTTGTTGATTTAAAAGTCTTTTTCACTTTTAGCACGTGTGTATGTGTTTTCAATTTGCGGAAGATTTTGTGAGTTCTTGGCAGTTAATTACAATGTAATAAACCCATTTAACGAATGCTATGTGCTGATCATGCTGATGAAGGGACTTTCTGCGATAAGGAGTGTGTATAGAATAGTATTTTCATAAGAACGACTGGGCGGAAGACTGTGCTCCGCCTCGCACTGATGAAGTTGACCAAGTAATCAGACCCAGTGTTTGTGGAAGGAGTAGTTCCATGATTGATGGAACGATTCATTAATTATTCCTGATTTGCTTGTCCTAGCACGTATGTACCTGTGAAATTGCAACGTTAACAAACAAAAGAAAAAAAGAATCGTGCATAATCACATTTGTTTTTGTTTTGTGTGTGTTTCTTTGTTTGTTCACTTCTTGTTTTTTCATGATATAAAAAAATTGTCCCGATTTCACATCATCTGGTTTTTATGCATCTTATCAGTGAGGTGGTTCAATTCAAATCTGAGTAAAGGCCTTCCGCATTTTCCTACATAACATAAAGCCATGTCGAGTTTGTGTAATTTTTATGATTGTCAACGGAATATCATCTTTTTTACTGTTAGTACCTCTGAGCAGTGACTTTTTTTGTATCATATACAGCAATATTCAGCAATTCGAAAGAGCATTGTATACATATATATTTTACCCGGTTCGCCGATGTCTACTTGCTGGCACTTTAATATACAAGTTCACTGGACTACACATTCTTAACAATCAAGCAAAAAAAAAAATAATACGTGAATAGATAAACAAACACGCACACACACACACACACACACACACACACGCAAGCACACTTTTCCTAGGATTCGAGGTTGTTGACATTCTTTTTTGCGTTCTGAAATTGAACACTTTCCTCCTCACAAAGAAGTAACAAAAACATTTTAGTCATTCTCAAATTATTTCTGCATTTGCGTACAGAGTCGCCGTTATTAAGATCTCGTTTCTGAACGAGAAATTATACATACTTTTGGTTATACAAATGCATTATTTGGGAGCTGGATTGCAGAATAATGAGAGGGTCTTCTTAAATTAAGATTTTTAAGACTGTGTTTAACGACGGCGAGACGTTGACGTGTCTGTGCGATTATCGTATAGAGAGACAATTCGGTACCCAGCTTCCGCACGGAAAATGGGGGAAAGCGATAACTGATATTGACAGTGCGATGTATCAATGAGCCATTCATGAGAATTGCGACTTTCCGTCAGCACGTGACAAGAATATATTGTCGATTAGTCGAATATCGAATAGCTTCCATACTTAAAAAAAAAAAAGTTATGACTCATGGTGTATGTTGAGCTGGAACACGACCTTGTCATTATATAATGTCGCCGTTTCTGTATCTTTGTGATCCGCCATGTTTGCCATCATGGGATCGTGGCTGCTTCATTCTATATTTTATATTCTATCATAGTATTATGTGTCTTGTCATCGGTTCTATCTTATATCATCGGTTTACATCTATATGCATGGTAAATCAGGTAGTTTGTTGTTTTTTTTCTGGCAAAAAACAACAACAAACAAACAAAACACAGTATCAGGAACGTTGATCGTTGATGGGAGTCTGTTCACGCTCTTTTGTGTTCAATGTAAAGAACTATTTTGAGAGAGAAAAAAAAAATATATATATATATATTGATTGAAGGAATACGAAGAAGTAGCCAAAAAGAATAGAAGATGAAAAAGTGAAATGATATGATGGCCCGAAAGAAGAAGAAGAAAAAAGAAAGAGAGAAATGTACAAGGAGAAGAGAAGGAGGAGAAGAAGGAGGAAGGAGAAAAAGAAACAGAAAAGAACCCAGTTCTAAATTAAATTGAAGTGGAAAGAGAAATAAGGACACAAGACGATTGTGGGAGAGCAAAACGATGAGAAAATAATAAAAAAGAAAGAAAAAAGGGAAAATAACGTGCGATCTAGGAATAAGATTAAAGAACAGAAATATAGTGTGCATAAAAGCAGGAGATACAATATTAGGCATATAAAACATTATTTACAAATATCGCTGCGTTCGAATGCACAACTTTAACAGCAAAACCAACGTGAATACGACAAAGCAACAAAAAGATATTGATAGGCCTATATTTCCCTGAGTATGCCAACATATGCTTCTCAGGTTATCTTTTGCATTTATTATTATGACATCAGCCTAGAAAATGTAATTCTGTATTTTAAAAAAAAGAAAAAAGAAAAACGTTTATACAAATTATTAGTGTTTACAACTGCTTATCAAGAGAGGAGGAATGTATTTTCATTTCGGGGGACAGATTACTCAGTTTGTCCATCTTGAATGATACGATGATTCTATTCAACCCCCCATCCATCCATTCTCGTTGAGATACGATAGCGTTTTTCAAACTTCCAAGCCTATTATACCAGAGTCTAAGTCTTATGTTTACATAGTGGCGAATACCCTCCGAAAAATATGTATCCGAATCACTTATTTTTTTCTCCAAAATCGCTCCGAAAATGGCGAACGATATTTTAACTCACGATGACCCTTCTTCGTAATGAGGATATCCTAGGATCAAGTGTAGGCGGAATATTCTATCATTTCCCGTCGGAGGCACCACACCGTGACCATAAATTCGAATATTGCCCTTTGATTTGACCAGAGCTGACACCGTATTCGGCTTTAGGTGAACATTTCGTTTCCCGCGTCATCTGAGGGTTGTTCGATAATCACGAGATTGGGACGAGGGGGGGGGGGGGGGATAACTGCTCACCCCTCTGTTTTAATGTACCAGTGTTGATACTCTACCTGTAATCATACGTTATTACTTCGTTCGGTAGACCTTTGGGGAGATTGTGCGATGTTTACACTGTATCCTCTCGCCTGGATTATGGTTTGTGTACATTTATGACTTGGAACGGATAAAAGCTGCACAATCCAGAGTAGCGATCTTGACCACCAATCTTCCTTGTGTATATTAAAACAAGGAAATATACTCTTCATCATCTCTTAATTCCAAGTTGATTTAATCCAATCTCTTTCTCTATTCCACCAAATTCTTCCTGTATTCTCCTTTTCTCTCTCCTTTTCCCTTCTTCGTTTGTATGTTCTCCAACTTTTTCTCTCTTTTTTTTTTTCGTCTTGTTTTCCTCACTCGTCTCCGTCTCTCTTTCTGCAATCATCCCCATCATCATCATCGTCATCATCATCATCAACATTCCCTTGTTTATATTCAACTTTATCTCATTGTCTATTCTGACTGCTTGCAATCGCCAACAGAAGACACACTCAGGCAAACAAATACTAAAGTATATATATATACATATATATATATATATATATATATATATATATATATATATATATATATATATATATATTCATCAAATGCGGAAGCAGTGAGTACTTTAAGATACCAGTTTGTACATCATGTTCCTGAGACGTGAAGGCGGAGAGGTATACTTTAGGGAACAGAGGTAGGGTACATGGAGTGGAGCGTGGTGAAGTGCTTTGTATCCGTTGACAAAGACAATGCGAATGTTAGGTGATTTTATTCACTCGGATTCTATCGAGTGTTTCTGCAAAGTTGAAATGAATAAATCATTTAAGATACAGCATTCGAATCATGGGAATTTCTGCGTGAAGAATTAAAAAAAAAAACACAATGGAGAACAAAACTCTAAGAGTAAGCGATCTAAAAGAAAACAAAACATGCTTGAGTGTGCCAGAAAGCATATACGCTAGTGACCTTTCATAACACTGATCCAACAACAATCTGTGAAAATGATTGATTATCTTCTATCGGTTTATTAATCCTGTTATTGACAGTCATTGACGCACTTCCTTCGTCATTAAGCGTGTTGATATTAAGTCCTAAATAAGGTCAGTTTTCATTTTCATCTTCTTTCTTCGCATTCAGGTTACATGGCCCACGTCTATACTAGTCTTCTTAAAGGCTGAAATGCCAATGATTTCATGCTTTGATACTTTTTTTTTTGTCCTCATATTTCGTAGTCATTATGATTTTCCTTTTCAGTTCTGCTCACTGGCCAACCGGAATGCAAATGTTTCATGGGACACTGAATGTGATCATTCTTGTCAACATCCATTAACATCCCCCCTGTCTCTCTCTCTTTCCAAGTTCAAGTTCATGTGGCCAACTGATTTTCCTTGCTAATATTACCAACATAATTGACGATATTGCTCTCATTAGCATCATTCTGACAAGAACATTGGTAACGATTTCAGAGACTCGGGGTCATCCCACGAGACCGACACCCACGAATCATACGGCCCACGAGCTCGGCATTGGAAAAAAGGTCCATGAGTCATACAGCCCACGAGCTCAAAACTAAACACATACACACACACAAAAAAAAAAAAATGACACCGCGTACATTAAGCCCGGTGATGTAATGAGTGTCGGACCCATGGGCGCTTTTTTCTTTCTTTTTTTTTTCTTTTTTTTTTGCCTGGTGTCGGACTCATTGGCCTTATTCGCCTAGTGTCTAATTCGCGGGCTTTGTTTCCCTTGTGTCTTACTCATGGAACTCATTTGCCAAGGGTGTGGACGTCGTGGGCTGCATGACTCGTGGGTGTCGAACTCGTAACGTGCACCCAAAGATTCACCTTTACAGTATGTTTAAATTAGGCCCCAGAGGTGATTACGAGAAGGAATAAACCTTTGATTGGTATCAATCAAACAATACCCCTTTCGATTACTGGGAAACAAAGAAACAAAAGAGGTAGCAGGTTGATGCAGCGATGACGCTAAAAGATAAGGAAATTATTTTTTTTTTCTCAGCGACATCATTTCAAGACATGCAGACGATGTATTTTGTGACACAAACTGTAATTTTTCTATCATTACCTCCACGCAATTATGATTCGATTTCGAAGAGTAACTGGCATTTTGATATACATATATATATATGTATATATATGCTATGTATCTATGTTTGTATTACACATTATGCTACAATTGTATATGTATGAACTATACGTGTATATATTTGACAGAAACGTATGGAGATTAATTAGTTACTTAATCTTTCCTCTTCCTTTCATCTTATGAGGATGTAGCAAATCGTGAGGTCGGTCCCAGACGGTATGACCGTGAAGGTATGGTGGAGCGGTGCCGGGAAGGCCTCGGTGTTTAATATGCCAGAGACGCGTGTTTATTGTTTCAACGACTCAAGTTTAGGATAATCAATCTCGCGCGCGATCCCTCCGGCGGGGCCCCATGATGATTTACCGATCGTTTCCGTAAGTAAAGCCAACCCCTTGTGCTGGGGAGCAGGGCCGGGGAAGGAAAGGGAAGACGGCGGCAGAGGGAGGGGACGGAAAAGCCCTGTATACAAAACATGTCACCGATTACCGTGCTTGATTAAAACCTGGATTGAGATGTTGGGTCTGCGGGGTTGCCTGTCATTCAAAGAGATGTCAAATCACCAGCTAGCTGCACGGGCGAAGAGTGCGCAAAAGAGATGACTGTGCGACAGGGAACAGACTGAGATGTTGAAGAAGAAAAGATGAATTGTTATATAGACCTAGAAAGCGCGGGGGGGGGGGGAGAAAAGAGAGAAGGAGGTTGGGTGGCTAGATGAGGTTAGAAGTGCACAAACAGTGAATCACATACACAGTCGAAGGTAAAGGTCAAGACATTAACAGTGAAAGGCCATTGGCCGTGCCGATTTACCGCCATTGACACCAT
This sequence comes from Diadema setosum, assembly GCA_033980235.1. Taxonomy (NCBI): domain Eukaryota; kingdom Metazoa; phylum Echinodermata; class Echinoidea; order Diadematoida; family Diadematidae; genus Diadema; species Diadema setosum. Next base: position 28,818,534 of record CM067074.1, read on the forward strand.
AAATCGACGCCCTTGGCGACCGAGGACTTCAACATCTACTGAAGACAGCGCTGGATCGCATTACGGAGATCATAGATCACTCGCACCCTGGTGCAGGGGAACTTGAGAAGAAAGTGGCTAGCCACGTAGCAACTGCACTAATCTAGACCTAAATATGTATGCTACAAGCCCATAATCCTCCTTTTTTTATTTTGTATTGAGACACTCAGTCTATCTGACAACTTAACACAACATTCGACGCATTTCTACAGCCTGTATCATCTATCAATCTAAGTTGAGAGACGTATCGGTGTTCCGTGGTGAATTGAATAGAATGGTAAGTAATTTAGTTATCATATATCACAACAAAATGAAATACATATCACTAGACAAAACAAGATCAGAATAATCGAATGCAATATTTCAAAACATATCAACGAATTACAAAAGCAGATGTAATAATGCATTAGCAAGTAAAAACACATGGTTATACCAAATTAAATAGAAGAAACCAAAGCTTTAATTCATGACGGAAAAGAGTGTGAAAAATTCCGATACTAGTTACTAAATATATATTGTAAGTACAAGTCTTTTGATTCCTTTGGTTGAGTGCGTCCTTTGATGGTACAATACAGACAAGACGGAAGAAATTCTTGAAATATACAAGTTGTAGATTATCCATACGGATAAACAAATTCATTTTCTTGTTGCATATTTCATTATCAATAACAAGCATTCGTTGACTCCAAAATGATGCCAATGGTCTGAGTGAAAGGTTGCAAACAGCCATTTTACATCTGATGTGCAATTGGTCATGTAAGGCGACTTCGTGGTCTTGTATTTATGCATGACTCTATAATTGCAAATTCTGATTCTGATTCTGATTTTATTTCTGAATTTCTTTTTCATACATAAATGAAGTACAAAGTCAATTGAACAAACAAATTGAGCACAGTATAAATTGAATCTGACAATTAAAGCAAATAAATGATTAATTCAAATATTCAACTTTTCCCCCCTGATACAATTCAAAATGAAAATAAACTATTTTGTGCATACATTTATGGAAACATAAGTTACAGTATATCTCTTGCTCAAAGACAAATTAGGCAATTCTTGATGTACAGAAATTCAGGAGACCATCGTCATAAGCAAGCGCTTGACGAGGACAGTGGCCTCAGAAATGGATTGTCTAAACAATACAACATTATGAAAATATAACATATAAGTCACCACTCACTGAGTGGCGATAAGGAGGGAGAAAGGGAGGGAAGAATGAGGGAAAAAAGTGCATTAATTTCCCCCAAAAATCCATTAATTTCAGTTGTTATGTCATCAGCTTAGCTATAACGACTAGTGAGGCAAGAATATTTCATATACCATCTAACAATCATTTTTACAATAACTACACTTTGAATGAATTGAACCCCAAAATGTGTTGTCTCAAATACATTGATGGAAAAAAAAATCAACGACAAATCATTGACAAATCATCAGGGTCAATCTATTTAAAAATCATACGTCGTCGAAAATTATTTGGGGTATTACTTTTGTGCTCCCTCCCTCGCCGCCTCTCGAAAAAAAAAAATGCTGAAAAAAATATATGCGCAATGCCATCCTGTAACATGTTAACACTACTCGGCTACGCGATCGTGTATAGATTTGATTCCCCGCGCACCACCCATATGCGGTTCACGCACCAGCCTTCTTTTAAAAGTCGTGTAATTGATACCAGTGCCGGATAGAGAAAGAATTGTGAAGTCATGAATCAATTTATGAGACAGGAACATTCCAAGAATGTTCCTTATTTAAAGATTGCACGTAGGACGCCATCATCCGAAAGACGCTGGAGTCGTAAAAGCGTTATCCACCATATACCATTACAATCTTTGTCATGAAAGAATGTTAAAGGCATAGATTAACAGTTTGAGTTGTCAATCCGAAAGAAGAAATCTGGCCCAAGACGCCGCCATATTTCCTGATATTGTGCGGAAGTAATAATTCAATATAATTCAATATTCTATTTGAGATGGTATAGTGACGATTGACCATGGCGCGAAACGATTCATTATCACCGTGACAAGATTGTTGTCGTATTTATTCTGTTATAAAATGAGCTCCCACGCGCAGAAATTTCTTCCGTAACTTTATCTTCTTGTCCTTTTTCCATAAGCGCCCCTAAGGAGACATCTATTATGTTCAGCTACCTCCTGGAGACATTTTATTAGAATAACTTTAAAATTAATTTTTGCGATGCTAATAATATTGCTTGACTTGCTCTCAGTATTGCCTGGGGCAAATTGTTAATCTTTAGGGCCCCATTTATATATATTTCGTAAATAGCAACAACAGCACCATAGAAACGTCTGCAATCAATTTTATAGCAACAACTTTTCTCAGTGGCGGATCGGGGGGGGGGTGCACCGGGTGACCCCCTTTAATTTTTTCCTGGATCCGCCACTGTTTCTTTACCAAATTTGTCCGCGTTGATGTCCCTTCGAAGTTTGAAAATTATCGTACAACTCAGACAGCGAGATTCAACCTTTTCTTTCTTTGTCCGGAGATATTGACTGATGCATATAGCGTGAAGTATGATTATAGTCTCTTTAACTTTGTACAGGAATATATTGTTTTTTTCTAACACCCACTCTCCCTATCCCTTTCACTGAAGAAAGAAGAATATAGTACACTCTCGTTATATGCATCTACCCATCTATTTAAAGATATTAGTCTGTCTGTCTGTCTGTCTGTCTGTCTGTCTGTCTGTCAGTCTGTCTATCTGTCTGTCTGTCTGTCTGTCTGTCTGTCTGTTTTCTCTCTGGGCAGGATTGATTTATCTAGAAGCCTCTAGTTTAAGAATTCAGGTATTTTATCTGCTTCCCCATTTTAAAACCGTCGGTCGGTGACGGGGTTGATTAAAAGAGTACTCTAGTTCAATTTTCCGCGAAAGCATTTGGAGTTTATGGGATTGCATTTTCAGGTTACAGTCGAACATAAATGAGCATAAAGGGACCTTGAAGAAATCAATGACAACGAGCGATGACAGAATTGAGATAAGATTGCACGGTGGCATTCTTAGTAGGTTTGGTGACTTACTTAAACTAATCCATTGCGGTGGAATTAAGACTATGGGATGATAAAAAGAGAGAGAGAGGGGGAATAGGGAGAGAATATGAAGGAATAATTTGTTTCATTCATTGTCCATGTTAATTATTCTGTTCCCGGTTCAATTCAAATAAAGCGGAATGACTTCAACGTTTAAACAAGTCAATTACGGGATTAACACTCCTCCAGCATTATTCTCTTTGCAATCTTTCGTCTCGCGTTTTCTGATCTCTAATCACCACTGTGTGCTGAATTCGAAAAAATGCTAATGTCAAAAGACCATCAAGATTTGCATATAGTGGACTGAGGTAATGTCGGGAGTAGAACCCCAAAGAACATGCCCCGTGGTGTAAGACGACACAATGACTGAGTTAATTAACAATTATACCACCACCCATAATGCAATTTATCGATCCCCCTGACTCCTCGTTAGCTTCCGCCCGGGCATTAAATTGCGCGCGGAAGTCGGTGCATATAAATGCAATGATCGTTGAGCAGACGATTTACTGGCGGGCGTGGAGTTTCAATTTGTCACGGGATCGCCGTCAGTTCGAGCACCCATAGAGATGCCGGTATAAACCGCTGGATGCGCTTTACATTCCTCCCCCGACTTACTACAACATGGGCAAGTATGGCGCTGGGACGGCATGCGCTTAAGATATATGAGCTATTGGCGGCTTTAGAAAAACAAAGGAACATTAAATCAATTTTTACAAGATAACATCGCCATATGCATTCACCGGGGCTCATTGTATTAGATTTATTGTTCACCTCGAGAGACGGCGGAAAGACATGAATATTCATCGATTTGTGCCCGCGGGGCAAGAGCTTTGCGTCCGCACTGTAAAAAAAAGAAAAAAAGAAAAAAAGAAAGCGCTTTAAAATGTGAGCGAGTGTATAATGTATAGTTTTCTTCAATCTCCCTTATCCACCCCCATAGACAAATTCGAATTTTCAGTCATACGGTTATGTTTTATAGGAGCTTCTAATGCAGTCATTCGCTAAAGTTGTGGAGAGTTTTTTTTTTTTTATTTATCTCAAATGAAGAGATTATGTCCCTCAATGCTTTCGTGAGTACAACATTATGTATATTTGTGGGAAAGTGCGGTAGATGAAGACATCTCTCCCATGATTTCAATCTGGAGATTGAAATCAAGTGATCCCGTACGTAGATTGCACGAAAGCATGAAAAATGTCAACAAATATAAAACCTCGAAGCATATTATCTTCACCAAAAATAATTGCAAACTTAATCTGATAAAGGATAACGAGAAAGATGTACTCATTGTGCTATCTTTGTATATTTATATTTCTTTAACCATCGATCTGTTTTATTTTTTTTTATAAGTTAACATTATTTATCATGACATCCAACTTGACATGAATAGACATACATACTGTATAGTTATAGAGCATAATAATTGAGAGTATCTGAACTTTGCATTCGTAACTTTATCGCAGGAATTCTAAGATACTGTATAGAATATCAAGACAAATCCATCGCATCTTGGCAACGGAGAGCAAACGAGCTAAAATTGTTAAGCTAGGCTTGACAGCGGTGTCGGCCTCAAACCAATTGGGAATATACCCCCCCCCCCCCAAAAAAAAAAAAAAAATAATAAAAAAAAATCCGAAGGTCACAAAAAATGAATAAAGAAAAATAGAATGTGCATATTTTCTGGGTATACACACGGTTCAGCAAATAGTGCATGCATGCAGGCTGTAACATTGTTAGCTTCATCTGAGTTTGTATTTCTTGTATAAATAGTTATTGTTTATAATGATAAGTTCTGTGTTACCTGCTGTACATCTATATAGCTATATCTTAGTTGTGCATAAAGAACAGATTTCGGATGATATTTAGTAACATATAAAGTTTTGAGTGATCCACGTTTTACAAGCCCTACTTTTCAGTCGACCATTCTGTTCCGTGCTTACTTTTCCGCCAACCTTTTAAAGTATGCATTGCATGCATGCTATTGTTGTGTATTTTGATTGGGTGTACATTATATTTCATTATATAGGCCTACTTTACGATCCACAGAGCATTATGTGTTTCTTCAAATTGACGAAATAATATGATTTTGTGCAATGTTCTTTGTATTTTGTTTCGCTCTGTTGTTGCTTGGAAATAAATGATATTTGAATTGAATTCAATAGAATTGAATTGAATTGAATTGAATTGAATTGAATTGAATTGAATTGAATTGAATTGAATTGAATTGAATTGAATTGAATTGAATTGAATTGAATTGAATTGAATTGACTTCAGGGGGATGACGTGCGTCAAAAGTCCAATCCCGAGCAAAGACGGAAATTTCGGGGGGGGGGGGGTTCTGCACACGGGTATGTTTGTTTTCTTCATTGATATATGAGATCCGAAAGTGTGCTTTAATCTAGCTATGACAGATTCAGACATGACAATTACATGAAAGATTTTTTTTCCCTATCGTCATGTACTTCTAAATGCACCTGTTTCTCGTCCTTTAACTTTGACGAAGAATATTGATCTAACTTCTTCAAGAGGTGGGTGTCGGAACGTCATAACCTCGGATCTGCATTTTAAGGCCTTTTTTGTCTCCCCTTGAACGATAACAAACCAGATATCCCGCAAGCAACTGTTTCATTAACGCTTTTAACTTGTAAGAAAACTGCTTTTCCGCGCTTTGACAACAGCTTTAATAATGAATTCACAATAGACGCATCCTGCTGCGGGGCAGAAGGCGTTGGCTTGAAAACAAACCAAAACAAGCCAAAAGATAATGAATTCAATTAATCTGGTGACACCGACCAATTGTCACATGAACGCTAACTAGATTGGAGATCAGGGTGAATTCACTTCGGGGCATACTGTGTGAACATGTAATACCGACGAAATGAATAAAAGATATAATCGAATCCGCAACAAAATGCCATTCATTTATTCCTGTCCATTATCATGGGAATATACTGCAATGTTTAAAGAGCAAAGACATTGAGGAACGGTTTTTCGGATGTCGAACTTTAGAGAAGTCAATAATAAAGTTCGTATTTAATTTTCATTCTTTTCCATTCATTTTATTAATTTCGTTTCCAACAAAAATATAAATTCAGTATGACATTTACACATACATGGTTATTCGACATCGATGCAGTTCATTTTGTACAGTAAGTGGAAATATTGTAAAGGAAATACAGGCTATTTTAATCATGCTACTTTATTGTTTTAAAGAAAAGTTTTTGGTAATGGAGGTGACTGCCCTCATGAACAGTAACTAAGTCACTGATTTAGTAAAACTAAGACAGATTGCTTAAAGAAAAGAAAAGGGAAAACAAAGAAAAAAAACAAAACAAAACAAAGTAAAACACATGTGCGCAACCATGCACACAAACATACACAAAGTAGCTCTCTTGTAAACGGAGTGTAAAAGGAATGAAAAGGAATGAAAATGTAAAAGGAAAAGATGGACAGAAGAGATTGACAGAAAAAAGGAGAACAGCGAAAAGGACAATTTTCCTAGTGTGATTCCAGGAGACCATGAACTATGTCATTGCAATGATCTCATACGAACTAAATTACGTGTATAAAATACAGGAGATATCTATCAGAGTATACCTCTCTCCCTCTCCCTCTCTCTCTCTCTCTCTCTCTCTCACTCTCTCTCTCTCCTTCTCTCTCTCTCTCTCTCTCTCTCTCTCTCTCTCTCTCTCTCTCTTAAAGGGATGGTTAGTTTTGGCTGAGACGGAGAAATTCAGATTTCAACTTGTTGTATTCGGAAGATAATTAGAAATCTCACATGAAGAATTAAGAGCATATAATCCTCAGAGGTATTCAACATTTATTTGCTGAAGATAGGTTTTGAAATGGCAGAGATATCCAAAAACGAAGTAAAACAAAGGGGGCCTAATAAAAGATAGGTCCCACTTTTTATTAGGACCTGCTGGTTTTTTGGATATCTCTGCCATTTCAAAACCAAATTTCAATCAGATGAACTTTGAATTCTTCTTAGAAGTGCTACTGTATGTTCTCAAATATTTCATGAGAGGTTTCTCATTATTTCACAAAAACGTTAAAAACCTAAAGCCCCATCTCAGCCAAAACTGCACCATTCCTGTTAAAATATATCAATGTAACAATTCTGTGAAAAGTTAGGATATGACTTGGCGTACGTTGATACCCTTCATGGACTGACTGTTCTATTCTTTGTTTTGCACATACACATATTATAATCTCAGATTATGTTTGCAAGTGCACGCAGATTATGTCTGGTTTTGATACACCTGACTGTGTATGTTACAGCCAAGAGAGTGATTCTTATGATACACCCGGTTTGCGGTTCACCATGTGTAGTCCTTAGCAGGACTGTTGGAATGACAGGATAAAAGAAGAAATAAAGGTCGGATAAGAGGTAAGAAATTGAGTGAGAGTATTCTTTCTGGAGTGTGTGTAGTCCTGAAAAGGACTGTGAACCAAAGAGATAGAAGAGCTTCCTGAGGACGGACAGTCAACTGTCCGAAACTTTGAGTCCCTCCAATATGGTGAACCGCAAACCGAGTGTAACCCAAGTACAACACCATGCAAACACCTTCCTTCAAAAATCATCTGAGAGTGGTTCTGTTCGCCATTATGTCTGTATTATCTGATTATATTGTTATCGTGACAAAGGCCCAGCAGACTGACAGTTTGAGAAAAAAAAAAAAGAATGATATCTACTGGAGCAACGTCCAGGTAACACCGCCCTACTTCTTCCACCTGGCCATGCAAAATTGCATCCACTGTGAGTTATCCAGTACAGACGACAGGTCTTCATTATACATTATATAATGTATAATATCATATGTTTATATATACATGAATAAAAAGAAAAATTCGTATCATTCATTTATGTACCTGCGCGGAGTTTACCTTTTAAGCACCGCCCGATTGCCATTGAGCAAGTGTGGTGTTTTGCTTTTTGTTTGTTTGTTTATTTGTTTGTTTTTGTTTTTTTTTTACGGAACGTATTAATGTTCCTGCTATTGATCCTGACACCAGAGACTTTTCATGTGTGTTTTTTTTTTGTAGGTCCGTTTCCATGTCTTAGCTGGTCCCCCCCCCCCCCCCATACACCCCTCCCTCTCTGTGTTTCACCAGGGACGCTTCCCACCTCCCTGGTTTTACCATGGAGCTCTATGAATGCAGCTACAGTGTAGCTATGATTACAGTAACGCCATGGTTTCCCATGCTTCTCTGTTACACAGCCCCGTTAACTTTCAATCCTTTGCTCTCCATATAACTCTCTTTCTCTCTCTCTCTCTCTTATACATCTTACCAACATCCATACACCTATCTCTCTTTCTTCTTTCATCTTTCTCCGCCCCCCCCCCCCCCTCTCTCTCTCTTTACGTCTTGTTCTCTTTGTACCCCTCCCCCTGGTTACAGCTCGTTATTCCGAAGGTTCGTTATTCCGAAGGTTCGTCATTCCGAATTTCATTTTCGGATTACCAAATCTTCGGAATAACGAACCTTCGGTATAACGCCACAAATGTTCGGATTAACGAACCCTTTTTCATTTTCGGATTAACGAACCTCTGGGTATAGGGAATTTGTGTGTTTCGGATTAACGAATCTTCGGAATAACGAACCTTCTGAATAGCGAACCTTCGGAATAACGAACAGCACCCTCCCCCCTTACACATGACCAACAATCTTTGTCTCATCTGTACTCCACCGTGTAACTTGAATGTGTGCATCTGAACCACCTAGTCTTGATCTTGTTCGTTTCTTTGAATTGAATCGAGTTGAAATGAGCATAGGATTTTGATCCTGCATGACGTGATTGCTTACAATCGCAAAATGCATCCTGTAACAAAAACACAACAACAACAACAAACAGGGTCTATCAACTAAACTCCCCATAAGTACTTATCTGCACAGTAATACTTCTTATATCTCTTTATATCTCTTCATATATGTCTCTTTCCCTCTATAATATGTCTCTTTCCCATTATATTTCTCTTTCTCTTTATATGTTTCTTTTCCTTTTTATGTCTCTTTCTCTCATATATGTCTCCTTCTCACTATCTCTTTCTCTTATATCTGTTTTCTGTCTTTAAATTCTGTCACCATGATAAACACTGTTTTGTGTGAGGTTTACAAGACTGTGATTCTTTTTTTTTTTAATATCTGCGACCGCGATGCCAAGAGGTGCCATGTCAACTTTGCATATAATATGAAGGAGAAAAAAAAAATGGCGTCTCGACATTTCTGCGCATTTGCGAAGAAATCCGCAGAGATTGCAGCGCAAATTCCACAACTTTTCCACCTATTTGTGTCTCAGCAGACAGAGCTGGACGGTGAACAATAAATGGGGAAAAACCTGGAAAGAAAGAGATCAATTTTTACCGAAGGTGGCGTTTCACACCTTCGCCATCAAGCTCTTCAAATTGACATTGTTAAAGGGATGGTACAGTATAGGTGGAGATGAGAATTGGGCTTTTAACTTTTTGCGAGATACCAAGACAACACTTATGAAATAGTACAGAGCATACCATTTTAAGAGGAATTCAAAGTTTATTTGATGAAAATCGAGTTTGGAATGACTGAAACATCCAAAAACAAAGTGCAACAAAGCGATCGTAATAAAGCGTGGGTCCCACACTTTATTAGAATCTCTCTGTTTTGGATATCTCAGCCATTTCAAAATCAATTTTCATCAAATAAACGTTGAATCCCTCATGGAATTACATGTTCTTTCATATTTCATACGAGGTTTCTCATTATCTCATCAAAAAATGTTAGAAACCTAAAATTAGGTCTCAACCAAAACTATACAATCCCTTTAACATTGGACAGAGGAGTGATTCGTTGACAAGATACAGACAAGCTGAAACTAAAAATTTCCCGCAAACATCACTACATCTCTCAAATGCGGGCAAGTGTAAGGAGTTCATTTTTCTCTTTTCTTTTTTTCGATTCTTTGGCTGTATGATAAAATTCTCTTATTTTCCGATCTTCTCTCTGGAGGGGAGCCAACACACCTGTATGACTGTGTTTCACTCCAATAGGGCGGTCTATGAAGCTTGAAATAAAGATGAACGCCCAAGAAGTCAACTATAAAGTAACTTCTAAGAGCACAACGGAAATTTGGGTCGCTGGACACCTACCCCCCTCATTCTCTTTCTTTCTCTCTCTGTATAGCATCAACGGAAACACGTCCATATTAATTCAATAGCCACTAACACAAAGTTGCAAGAATCAACTGGGACAGAGTAATAGAAACCACAGTGATAAACAAGAGAGAGTTATAGTTACGTCATCGGAACGGGAATCGCTCAGAGTGCGTTTGCACTCCCTCTGTTCACCCTTTCATTGAGCCAAAGGTGAGGGAAACAAACAAGGTACAGGGGTGGAAAAGAAATCAAATCAACGCAAGCTGCGATTTCCGTAGGAAACAGATTTTCAGATGCATTTCATTCGTACACGTTTCTGCATGGTTCGCTACATGTAGGTGACGATGTAAAGGCGCAACGCACAATGATCCAGAGACGCGTCCCAATTCTGGTTTCTGCATTTCACACAGTCACACTTATTTTTTTTCTGACACAATAATTGGCGATCAATGCACATGTCTGTGTGTGTCTGTGTGTTTGTGTGTTTGCCTTTGTGTGGAAAAAAAGGAAATTTAGTTTCAAGTGGTATAGCTAATAATAGAGAAAACGTGGCTAGCAGAAAAACTCGTGATCAAATAAACCAGAAAGGGTGTAGACATAATCACATCAGATGGGAATATGAACGAACCCGTGCAGGTACATGGCATGCAAGTTGACAAATGGGGTTGCATTTGTCACAGTCTTCTGACAGATTATTATAACGAGGCATCCAATCCATCTTTATTGCTGTTGAAGACTTTTGTAAGTAGTGTTTAACCATTTCGTACAGTTCCTTGGATGACAAGCCAAGTTTCGAGTCAAGAATTTTTGACAGAAACAAAATCAGATAGAGAGCTGATGGTGGTGCGGATGATACTAATGATGATGAGGATGATGATGATGAGGAGGATGATGAGGATGATGATGATGATGAGGAGGAGGAGGAGGAGGATGAAGATGATGTTGATGATGATGATGGTGATGGTAATAAAGATGATGATGATAACAATGAGGATGAGGATGATGAAGAGGAGGACGATGAGGAGGTGGAGGATGAGAATGACGATGATGATGATAATGATAATAGTAATAGTAATGATGATGATGATTATGATGATGATGATTGTGATGATGAGGAGGAGGAGGATGGTGATGATAATGATGAGGAGGAGGATGACGATGATGATAATGATGATGATGATGATGAGGAGGAGGAGGAGGAAGAGGATATAAGGAAGATGATGGTGGAGGTGATGATGCGATGACGATGGTTATGATGATAATGAGGATGATGATAACGATGATGATGATAATGAGGATGATGATGGCGACTTGATTGAGAAAGGTTAAAATTTTGGGGTTTATCAAGCTATTTGTCGCCATCATGCTATTCCAGGGGGCATCAGAAAAGCCTCTTTCTTCTTTAATTCTTCGCATGCATGAAATTCATACCTTCCCTGAAAGGTCTCAGTGAATATACTTAAAAGAATAGACATGACATGTGCGGTCTTTAACATTTTGTCAAATTCTACGTTGGTCATTCCTCGATGTGTGAAATCGAAATAATAATGAAGCAATGATATGTCGCCCTCTTATGATCGACATCACGAAACATTTTACTTCCCCTTCTTCTTCAAAATCTCTGTAATATATGCTCCCGGTCAAAATAAAAAGGGAAAATAAAAACAATAAAAATTCACAAGTAGAAAAAAAAAACGTAAGTGGTAAACTTTTGCTTCTCTTTTATTTCTAAGAACTATATAAAATCCGTGGAAGGATTCATTGACTCACGTTTTACCGCGGAGTAGAGGTGAGTGTTAAAGTGCTGATAATGTTCTCATGAAAGACGGTTCAAAGAAACGTATGTTTACAGTCGGCATAAGAAGATTCCACGGTACTCAGACATCTATTCATTCGGTGCATGATTAAGGGGTGGGGCTCGGGAGATAAGAGGCGATCGAGCTTCTTCGGCAGTAACCATCTCGCGCGATATATTCCCCCGGGAAACTTCGCTTGGGCGTTGTGGCGATAATCCGCAACTCGAGGAATTTTAGTGGCAAATTAATTAACGCTGCATTTTAGCCGCGGAAAGTGTGGGGGTAAAAGGATTTTTGAGTGTCTCCATACAATCAAGACGTTGGATAGTGACGGGAGAAAGTGCAGTGGCAATACGTATTAACTGAAAAACTTTCATTTCCTTCACGAGCATTAAAAGAAAAAGAATTGTACCTACGCGTGAAAAAAAAAAGCCGTTGAATAATATTCTTAAAAGCTTTATATTTCCTTATTTCTCTGTATCATTTACTTCAAGGGATCCTCGATTCTCACTGTACTTGCTCATCATCAGGCGCACCCCCCCCCCCCAAAAAAAATCATACTCCTAAGAAAAGAAAAGAAATTTTACTAAAGAACAAGATTTCTTGATATTTCTTTAAATTAGAGTTTAGTGGTTAGAGTTTAGTCTCAGAAAGCAGATCAACGTATATTTGTGATTTATAAACGACACTGCAGAAAGGTGAATGCTTTCTCCCTTCCTTTCTCATTCTTTCTTTTTTTTTTCCACTTCCTTTTTCTTCTTTTTCTTTTTTTTTCTTTTCTTTCTTTCTTTCGGGAAGGCTTACCATTACTGAGTAAATCTAAATCCTCGTTCACAAATAGTTACAAACACACGTACGCAAAATATGAGATATATATTGACATAAAGCTATATAGGTAGACAGATAGATTGGTAAAAAGATAGATAAGTAGGTAGGTAGATAGTTTATGGGGGTTGAATTTGTTTTTACTCCCCCCCCCCCCCCCATTCTCTTTCGTAAGGGATTTCTTTCTTAACTTTGAAGGAGAATTGCTGTTCAGATAGTGTTCTCTTTCCGGCAGTATTCCTAAACTGTCTCCATTTTTACGAAGGACATGCGACAAATTGTTGGTATAAAAAAAAAAAAAGGTCTGAAGGCTCGAACTGGTGTCTTCTTGGAAAGTCATTATCCTTTGTGTAATTACCGGAAATTGCCATCTCTTTGAGAACCATCATGTGAAGACCAGTCATCATCTCTAAAGAAAGGTAAAGGAAAAATACTGAAGACGTGTGGTTACACAGCCATTTATCTGTCAAAGCTATAGCATTTGATTTGCAATTACGCGCTGCAACCTCGGTAGTAAGTGGTCCCAGAGTTAGTGTAACCCCTACCACGCCCAGGGATCTTATCGACCAGAGGAACATCACCGGGTGAGAGGTAATTGTTTGTACAATTATGGCAATTAACGTTTGCTTTAACATCGGTAATCGTTGCTATTTTGACCATAAAACGTCAAGGGAGTTTAAGAGGAATAGAGGAGAAATAGTTGGCACTTTTCATTCCACTTTAACACCACAGGAGGTGAAGTGCTATGATTTTTGTCAAATATATGAAACTCCTTTTGGGAAAGCTGGTGTGAGTGGTTGAGAAGGCGGGCTCTCAGCCTTACGATCTGCGGTTCGAGACCACTCAACTGCTCAAGCAGGTACATTGTATGACGTTACGGGCATGCCGACAAACTCAAGACCGTATCAAATGACGTCATTCATGATCTGATGACCGACCAAAGCATAATTATTGCCAGTATGATTTCAAAGTATTTATCACGATCTTATAAAATACATAAAATGACCCGCGCAAAAAACACAACCGAGTTGCAAATTATGTGGGAAAGGGCTGTATATTAAAAACAAAGGTAATCTTTAGATGAGAAAATTAAATCAAAACAACAATAAAGAAGACATTGTTTCAACCTGTCGAGAGTGTTTCTTCGTTTCATAAAAGGTGAAGACGTGACGTTTAGATTGATATCACTTGCAACTCAGTGGTTAAGTGACTTTAATAGTGAAAATGACATAGTACAACCACTTGGAACACGTGTGATTTGGACGTTTCATTACTATCTTTGGGGGGGGGGGGTTTCTCACTCATTTTCTCTTTCTTTCTTTTTGTTTCTCACTCTCTTTCCCTCATGCACTTTCTTCTTAGATGTGTGTGTTATTTTGTTTCACTTGTGTGAGTGTTTTTTTTTTTTTGTTCGTTTGTTTATTTTATTTAATCATGGGGTTAAAAGCCCTCAATCAGCCAAGAGGCTGTTTTTAAGAGAGGCCGTAAACAAAGTATTTCACATAAACAGAACAAATCAAAGATACAGAACGGAACAAAATCAAATCAATCGTAGAGGTGATGTGAATATCAAAATGCGAAATGCAAAATCAAAATCAAAATGCAAAATGTGTATACGTGCTTAACCGTTTCAGAGTAATAAGAAACTGTATAAGCATGGTTGAAAGTGAGACGACTAGAACATGACCTATCAACCTGAATCATTCTTTAACTTCATTTGATTTTAAGACCTTTTCACGGACACATCGCGGAAGGACTGAATCGGTGCTTGTCACGAACTGTATAGGGCTGGTGTAAAGCTTCCGCGCAAATAGGATTATTTGTGACTTGCCGTGAAACAGCCGCTAAAATGCGTCGTCGGTGAAAAGCGGCAAACAGCGACGATGGATACAAAATATAGAAAGCACGAATTATTGGTGGGACGATGGGTGATGCGGCGGACGGGTGATCGGAGGGTGTGGGAAACTGATTATACCCCCATTAGTCGGCCAGCAATCAACGTAGGTGAACGCCGTGTCCATCAAAAGGGAGTGTGGGGGGGGGGGGTACAAAGCTGATTGTCGGGCTCGATCACCACGCGTTTCTTTGAGTGAGGCACTCAACGGTAAAACGGGAACTTCACATCTACCGATGATAAACGCTGTACATGTGGCTAAAACGCGAAATCAAAGCATGCAATGAAACAAAAGGCAAGTCAAGCATGAAACCTCCAAATGTATTGTACATCACACTGTTTTGTTTCTAAGGGTTTGCCAACAAAGTGTACATGCAAATACAAACGCACAAGCCCACAAATCAACCGTGACTGCTAGAAAGGACTGATTTTACAGGTTAGGCAATTAGTGTGCTATCTATGAGGGCAAATGGTATCCACTATATTTCGTTCCTTTCGTTCATCAACAATTAAATAACGCGTTTACTCTGTCGCCACCTAAGTGGTGTCGGGGGAAACTATGAATGAGGTCTTATTGTTTCGAACGGTCAAGGAGTGCTTGTGACCCCAGTGACGTCCCGGACTCGGATGTAACAGAACTTGATGTAAGGTGTCAAGGTGAAGAAAGATATCATTTATGAGAGACAAAGAGGTAGACGCAGAGGGAGAAGAATTGTGGCAGGGTGGGAGAAGGGGAGAGAAATAGAGAAACAGAGAGAGAGAGACAGACAGACAGACAAACAGGCAAAGAATGAAAATGTGAGTTAAGTAGACATCATATATATATATATATATATATATATATATATACACATATATATATATATATATATGTAATAGAAAGATAGATAGTTGATAGACAGATAGATAGACAGACAGATACATAGATAGGTATACATAGATAGAGATATTAGATAGATAAATAGATACATAGATAGATAGATATATATATATATAGATAAATAGATAGACAAATAAATAGATAGATGATTAGATAGATAATTAGAAACATAGATAGATAGATAGACAGATAAATAGATACATAGATACATAGATAGATAGATAGATAGATAGATAAATAGATGGACAAATGAATAGATAGATGATTAGATAGATAGATAGATAGATAGATAGAACGGTCAAGGAGTGCTTGTGACCCCAGTGACGTCCCGGACTCGGATGTAACAGAACTCGATGTAAGGTGTCAAGGTGAAGAAAGATATCATTTATGAGAGACAAAGAGGTAGACGCAGAGGGAGAAGAATTGTGGCAGGGTGGGAGAAGGGGAGAGAAATAGAGGAACAGAGAGAGACAGACAGACAGACAGACAAACAGGCAAAGAATGAAAATGTGAGTTAAGTAGACATCATATATATATATATATATATATATATGTAATAGAAAGATAGATAGTTGATAGACAGATAGATAGATAGACAGACAGATAGATAGACAGACAGATACATAGATAGGTATACATAGATAGACATATTAGATAGATAAATAGATACATAGATATATATATATATATATAGATAAATAGATAGACAAATAAATAGATAGATAGATAGACAGATAAATAGATACATAGATAGATAGATAGATAGATAAATAAATAGAGGGACAAATGAATAGATAGATGATTAGATAGATAGATAGATAGATAAAACGAGATAAAAAGAATGAGGGACGATGAAAGCAAAGAGAAATGAAGACCAGGAATAAAGGAAAAATAATGTTTTTACGTCAGTGAAGTCAAGCATGTCCTGTTTACACTCCAGTACATAAGACAAAATGACTTGAAAACAGGAGAAATACAATAATAATAAACAAAACATATGAAATAGTCGACAATCTATCTTGTGATTCTATGATCCACTAAGGTGATGGATTATCAAGGTGCTGAAGAAAAGCAATACTCTTTTTTTTTTAACATCAAACGATTGGTCGGGCAGGAGGGTGGGTGCGGTTCAACCCATGATATGATCCATAGGGCAACGATGAAACGTTTCGCCCTTTTCATTTTCTTCCCAATCAACTTTCATCGAAAACCAGCCTTAAGTAAGATTGCCTCTTCATGTAGGAAGCAACCTCAATAACGCAACAATGACACGATCGACCTCACCACAAACGCCATCTTTCGATTCATTAAATCTCATGCTAAGGCCTTCGAGGAGGACGCACTGAGCTCACTTATACAAATCTTATCAAGGTCTTCTCTGTTATCCATGTGTTGTGATTACAATTTGATTTCATCCACGGTTCATCAAGAAATTTCACTCTCAATATGACGATACTGACAGAGTTTTCACCATGCTTATATTGCGTTATTAACGCTTTCGTCGAGCTCAATGTTTAATAAGATGAACTTTTTCCACGTCGTCTTTGTGATCTAACTGATTATACGTACTAGGTCTCGACAAGAACGTGAAGTACGGATGCAAATTACGTCTTGAGTCAGACGGCCTTAGACGAGCCCGCACTTTTGTTAGTTAACAAAAAAAAACGGTATTAATCCGCAATTAGTGCACTCAACAGGTAGACAGACAGAAAGACACACACACAAACACGCACAAAAACAAACAGACATTAAAAATTTTGACTAGTTCTAAAACTTTTGCGCTTGTATTATCCCATCAGCTGTGCAATGGTGTACAACAGCGACAGAAAATTCAACGGATCAGATTTGATCTCTTTGATGTAACGCTCTGCGTGCCGCGCTAATTACCTGTCCATATAAGATTACGTGTGAAATTGGTGCACATTTTACTCGTTCGGACAATAAAGGGTTAAAGAAGATAATTAGCGACTTATGACAATATAATAATGATTTTATAATATATATTATATATATATAATAATAATTTTACATTCAAATGGGACGACGTAGAAAAACGTCGTCCAATGAGCGTCGACAAAGAATTTTACTTTGATTGCAGTCTCCTGCAAGACACTATTAATTTTGCCTATGAAAATCGAGAAATTATCGTCATGCTTGACAACTGTACTTCTGATTAGCTTCTTGCTCATGAGAATTTGATTCCAATTTGTGTGATTTCATCTATTTCCCGACATCAGAGAGTTTATTGAGAGGAGGTGCTGTTTGTTGAAGTATATGCTACAGTAAGAAACATTGTCCAGACGTTCGTTTTCGTTCATCGGCAGGGGTTAATTTCGTTCTTTTTTTCTTCCTCACCAGCTATTGCAGTATTTACGAGATGGCTGTGTTTAATGTCATTCTGACACTAGAACGAAACTCACATGCATTGTCCAAATTGTCTGCTCAGCGGGACATTCAGCGGGCGAAAATGAGATTTCGAGAAGGTCGTAACTCCTGGTATTAATCGAAGTTTAGGAAACTTCATTCTTTAATTCTGCGAAACAATAACCAGGGGAAGAGATTCATAAAGATGAAAACGGATGAGAGGGAGAAAGTGAGAGACGGACAGATGGAGAGAGAGAACGAAGGATAAAGATATGAAAGAGAGGAGAGAAGGAGAAGGAGAGGAAGAGAGGATTAAATCAGGGGAGAGAAAAAAGAAAGAGAGAGAAAGAGATGAAAAAGATGGGGGATGGAGGGGGAGAGAGGGGCACGTAATCGAAAAGTACGTCAAGGGTTAACGCGCAATTAATTTTGCCACGCGTGCACGGGTATTTTCTTCTGTAAACACCAAACGTGATTAATTTACGTCGAACAATGCTGTTGAGGCATGGCAAAGACAAATATGCCTGCACTCCTAAACATTCGTCTCCGTGATCTTTCCGTCCATGGCAGGAGAAAAGAATGCAGCATATACGAGCTGCCAAAGACGAATATATCTTATGTTTAAATGTTTGCTGGGGTTAAGGGCGGGAGAAATGAGAAGAAAGGAGGGGGGAGGCAAAATACAAAGAACGAGAAAATTATTCGAAACAATTAAAAATCAGTAATCGGACTTTTGACTTCCGTCTATTAATCCACTTCTATGTGATTCACCAACCTCACTATCCTTTGCAAAGTTCAAATAATGTTTTCTCCTCCCCTTTTTGTAAAGAAATACATACACCATTGTTCGTGCCAGTCCAAATGTCGAATTATCCGATACCAAACAATCTTGAGATTGATTTGCGGTCTTTTTCCACGCATTTGGATTAACGAGGCAAATGAATCCTTTTAGACGCGCTTGAGAGAAAACGAGAAAAGTAAAATAGATGAGGGGGGTGGTAGAGAAAATAAATCACTAGCCATCAGAATAAATGGGGTGTGAACAGTGATCACACCTAGTGGTAATCATCGTACTGGTACGCGTGAGCGACCTCAGCGCTGTCGATATCGAAGTGCAAGATCGGGTCTCGGTATACGCGCCGATTCATACGGACCTTGACTCGTGCCAAACCCAGGCGGAATGTGTGACTTGTTCGTTACGAATGCGACAAATGACGATCATGTTTCACCGTTGGCTTTTCTTCTTCCCTTTTTGTTTTCATTTTCTGGTAATTTCATCTTCTGGTAATGTCGTCATGAGCTGATGATTCAAACAGAGAACATCTGCGGTGTGTAACAGAAGTCCCTCAAGAGGAATGCTTAAAAGCTCTTAATACTGCATTTAAGAATTATAGACCATTATCTGAAAATTCAATTCAGATTGGATAGAAACAGGTTCTCAACGACAGTAATGTAGGCGAAGGGTGAGATTATCTCTTTAAACATAATTATTTGTGGATTGAGCAACTGCAGAAATATTTGAAGAACACGTTGGTGGAGTCTGAAGGAACAGAACAATTTGTTCAAAATTTGCACTTTTTAAGTTTCACGAACAGAAAGAATGACCTGTATAATGT
The DNA here is from genome assembly GCA_033980235.1 of Diadema setosum. Taxonomy (NCBI): domain Eukaryota; kingdom Metazoa; phylum Echinodermata; class Echinoidea; order Diadematoida; family Diadematidae; genus Diadema; species Diadema setosum. The sequence goes on from CM067074.1 coordinate 28,838,124, forward strand.
CACGGATGTGACAAACTACGATCATGTTTCACCTTTGGTCTCATTTTCTCTACTTTCTCGGTTTCATGCTCTGTTAACGTCGTCAGAAATTGATGATTCGAGCAGAGAACACCCACGCCCACTGAACATCGATGGTGTTTCACAAACATCCCTCAAGAGATTTGCTGAAAAAAAAAGGAGTTCTCACTGCACTTAACTCATTCAAGACTACTACCTGAGAGAATGCAGTAGAGTTTCAATAAGAAGTAAGTTGTCAGCGGGAACGATAGGCTAAAACTCGTCTTTCATCCCAATTCGTGCTCCAGGTCTTTCCCTTTTACCTTCCCATCCAGACTAATAATTGAAATTTTTTCGACAAAGACTTCGTCAAAATGTTTAACTTAAGGTTCAGGTTCAATAACATGATTATATTTCCAGCAAATATGAATATGTACAAACAACATGCAATCAATTTGAAAATGCTTAGGCATATTTCTATTAAAAAAAAAAGAAAAGAAAAAAACACCTCAACATAAATGAATATGACATTTGACACTATGCAGCATCATAGTGAATAGAAATAAAAAACCGAGGAATGAACTAAAAAAAAAAAAAGAGAGACAGGGACATAAACAGGTAAATAGAAACAAAGACAACTAAACAACAAAAATATTGTGTAGATTAACATAAATCGGAGGCTAAAGTAAATATTGACGCTTGTCTTTTGTGACGTTAAACAAACAAAGAGAGCCTCTCTTCCCAACTTCTACTTTTGGCGGGTAATGCCCTTCGATGGGACACAAAAAGGTGCGTTAGGTCACCCTTGGTTGCTATACCTGTCAATGACATCATAATGGTACCCCAGATGTGATGGTTCCTTTAGGGGGATGGGGAGGGGGGGGGGGGTTCACTACCATGTAGTAAACGTGAAGACAATGAATAATGATTAGAAATGCCAACGTGAATACATTGCGTAGATCGCATGTAGCGCTTCAGTGTGGGGCAGAACTAGGTGTCGGCACAAGTGGTATAAAAGCAGAGCGACGCCATTTGCTTTTGTGCTTTGCTGTTTCTGGGTGAGCCGTATAGAGCTACACTAGCGTGCCATTCGCTGTCGATCCGGACCCTAAACTCACCGCGTCAGATTTATTAGCAATGACTTTGGTGGGTTCGAGATGCAATTACCAGCTTTTGTGCTCCTCGCTCGGAAGCGTCAGTTTGGGAGCGTGCGTAGCTCTATTGGGTTAGATGGGGGAGGGGGCTAGAAGGGGATTGCCACACAAAAATGAGGGCGAGTGGTCGAGAGGGAGTGTGTTAACTGAAAATTGCATCCAGGTAGGGGTTTAAATGCTGCTAAACTAGAAAACAGATGTTAATCTTTTTTGTTGGTGTTGTTGGTGGCTGACTGGTGGTGTATTGAAGAGATACACGCCTTGTCGTACTCACCAGGGCCCCCTTACGCTTACGGGCCTCAAGCAATAGAGGTTATATAGGGAAACATAGGGAGACAGTGGAAAAAACAAGGTGTAATGGGCCCGTTGAACTCTCCTTCCACTGAAAGTACACTGAACATTTTCAGACAGACATTTGGAGACGAACTACAGGAAATCTAGATGATAATTTTGATGATTTTATGAATGATGTTTACACAGATATGATGACAATGATGATGATAATGATGATGATAATGATGATGATAATGATAATGATAACTTTGATACCTACAAGTGCTTCACTCTGGAAATTGGTTACGATGTTCATCAGGTGTTCATAACGATAGTGACAAAGGTTCTTCTTGCAAGGATGTTTGTTGTGACGACGACGACGACGATGATGATGATTATGAAAACGATGATGATAACGATGAGTAGGAGGACAGGAAAAAAATGTATGAATCGTGGTGAAGACAAATGTGATAAAATTTCATAGAAACTGCGAAGACCACTAAGATAAGCAACGACGACGACATTGACGAAACCAAAGATGATGGCGATTAAGATGGTGATGACAGGGCTAAAGCAAAAGAAATGAGACAGCGAGGGCTGTGATGCGCCCACAACTACAATGATATACATAGTTACAATAGCGGGGGCTGGTATGGAGTAGTATTAAAGGGAACTCTCCTCCAAAGATGATGGATTCGGGTAATGTTACTCCGAAGGTTCGTTAATACGAAAATAAAAGAAGGTGCCTACTCAATGAACCTTCGGAATTACGAACATAACTATTGTTAACATATTTGCTTTCGGATTAACTAGCCTTTGGAACCATGAACTTTTTTTTTTTCATACTCGGATTAACGGATCTTCTAAATAAAACACCTTCGGAACAACTTACCTTCGGAATAACTAACCTTCGAAATAATTGAGTGTAACCGTGGATTCAAGGAATGCAGAAATATTATTGGAAAACCAGTGGAAGTTTGTGGAAAATCAAACGATTAGTAACAAAAAATATTGCATTTCAAATTTTGGTTGATTCAGTGTGCCGCCCTCTCGAGATTTGACTTGTGCAACAATTTCATAACTTGCTATAGATGCTCCAAAATTCTCTTAAAGGATCACCATGACAATAAAGATAACAATGATGATGATGATGATGATAATAATAATAATAATAATAATAATGAATAATAGTATTAATGATAATAATAATGACAGTGATAACAGTAATGATAATGAAAATAATAATAATAATAATAATAATAATAATAATAATAATAATAATAATAATAACAATAATTAAAATAATGTTAATAATAACAAGAAGAAGAA
>CM067074.1:28845876-28888376 GCA_033980235.1 Diadema setosum
ATAATTGAGTATTTGTCCTTCTAAAATCCTGTATAGTGCATAATCGATCGATCATGCATTATATATTGTATAATGTACCATAGCATCCTCTCTCCTCTTCTCACTCATCTGCCCCCCCCCCCGCTATGACAATACAGTGGGTGAGTACCATGGAAACACGCCAACCCAAGCGATCATCACATTAGCAGTCGACATGCAACGCAAAAGACAATGGATATCGCCATAACTATAGTAACGAAAAACGGAGCCGAAGTTTATTTGCGATGTCTTACCTTTTTTATATTCTCATGTCTTTTTTGGTACAAAGAGCCGCTGTAAGGCGAGGTCAATGGTCCCAGTCCGCTTATTGCATTCATAGCCTTCTAGTCCTTCGGATGAGATTCAAAGTCGTTCGTCGCTTTAACGTAGTTGCTTGCTCTTCGCCATTTTAGTGGCCATTTGATTATATTCACATACACACACACACACACACACACACACACACACACACATACACACACACACACACACTCACACACACACCCACACTCACACACACATACACACTCACACACACACACACGCACTCACACTCACACACACACACACACACAAACACGCACACATGCGTGTGTTCGACAAATAATGTATAAAGGGCAACAAATTTTGAACGAAAAGTGCATCTAGCAATGAGTAGACGTAGCCAGCCGCATAATGACATGTACGGGTAGAAGGGCGCCTCATGGCCGAACACGGTGGATTAAATTGTTACCTTAGTGAAAAACGATTATCACTCTAACAAATGAAAATGTCCAAACTACTATGAGAGTGAAACCTATTCATTCATTTTCCATTTAATATTTTGTTGCACTTCACATTTTCCTACCTAAACATTTTTTTTTCTGTCAACTCTTTAAGCAATTTTGCAATACAGAGGACGGCTGCAACAATAAAAAAAAAAAAAATAGAAAGTTGAATCCACAACAACACAGAACTAATTTGTTCCATAGGCAGGATCAGTGTACTGTATATTGTCATCACGGATCCGATGCAAGCAATGCAATTATTAAAATCATTTTTGTTAGACAAAAGTCCATGGTATGTCTGTCATTCATAAACCGACCGTAATATAGCACAACTAAGAGTTTCGTTCTTGGTGGTTTTGAAGTACCATGATACGGCTAATTTTTCAAAGTTTGTCGTTTTCAAAACAATTATATACATTATTTGAAATTATGTATGACAAAAAAGGTCTTTTTCAAAAAACCCAAAACATAAGTTCATTATCATAAAGAAGACATTTTGAAATATTTTCAAAGATAAGTAATTATGTCAAATAAATGCAAGATACTCACTGTCGTGATGGCCTGGCAAAAGAACGTAACTTTGAGGTACGCAGTTTTTCCAGATTAATGTTACCAATCTCCACATGTCTCCATAATAATATGCATATCTAGGGCTGCTCAGCCCCAGTCTATCTTGGGTGATGAGACAAAGCCACAAGTGTTTACTTGAACTTGTTTCTAGAGCTGACGATGCAATCAAATTGCATTATCCAAGACAAGAATGTTTAAAGAAACTAACACTTGCAATATTATGTTAAATACGAATGATCTATATAATTATCATAATAATATCAATGTAATATATTTTGAATTATCGTCATGTATATCCAGATATTAACGAGAGAAGCTTTGAAAGCGCATTATTTTTAGAATTTCCTAGAGCTTTAACCACTCGTGTCTTAAAGGGATGGTACAGTATTGGTGGAAATGAAAATTGAGATTTAACTTTTTTGCGAGATGCCAAGAAAACACTTATGAAATAGTACAGAGCATACCATTTTAAGAGGAATTCAAAGTTTATTTGATGAAAATCGGGTTTGGAATAGCTGAAACATCCAAAAACAAAGTAAAACAAAACGATCATAATAAAATGTGGGTCCCACACTTTATTAGGATCACTCAGTTTTGGATATCTCAGCCATTTCAAAATCAATTTTCATCAAATAAACATTGAAATCATTATGGAATTACATGCTCTTTCATATTTCATAAGAGGTTTCTCACTATCTCACCAAAAAATGATAAAAACCTGAAGTTAAGTCTCAACTAAAACTATACGATCCCTTTAAAGTTGAAAGGTGAACGAGAAAACAGCCATTGCACTTTCGTATTGCCAGTACAATATAAGCCCGAAGGTTAAAGCGGCATAAATTTTGTTTCCTTGATTTCTCTTTTATCCGGAGTTAGTACGTACTAATTGAGACCAGAGGCCATAAGTAGATGCGTAACGGTTAATTGGATAAGAGGGCAATTAATGACACAATTGCTACCAATTCTAAGCAGGGAGTATCGATTCCTCCTAATTGACATGCGTATTGACATCATTCACGTGGACAGAGTTGAAGGGTTCAGTTGCCCTAAAATTGTGTGCGTGAGTGCGTGCGTGCGTGTATGTGTGTGTATGTTGTGTGTGTTTGAATTCGGTATGCGTGGTCGCTATTAAAGAAAATACGTATATGCTTATCAGCAAGCTACTACATGATCGACGGCAGTTTAATAAGTAGCATGAAGTACCTTGCCAATGGTCGCAACCACTGCTGCCGAGGAACTCGAACCAGTGACCTCGTGATTTAGAGCCCATGGTTGTAAGCCACTGGGCCACCCACAACATCGTCGTACAAGATGAGCTTTTTGCTACCGATATTGAAATAGCAGTGCCCAAACGCCCTAAGTCGTTTAACCCCTCGCTCACGGGAACCGGATATATTCTGCATGAAGTCAAGGGTATACACCACATCTCGAAAGTTATGGGTTAACCAGCCAAAGGACTGACCAGTTTTATGTTTAATAGAAGTGCATTACGTATAGATCATAATCATCATTAACCTGCATTAACCTACAGTGCATATTAGTGTAGAATGGAGAGCAGAACTGTTAGGGACAACCCATCACCGAACAACTGCAACGTCATAAAGCACTAAACAGTGTCAATACGGGGAGCGTATTAACCCATCCTTGGTTTCAACTGGATACACTGATCTCTATTACACCGTATTGGTAGAGGATGTAATCAGGGAGGTGGTATAATGGAGATCAGTGACTGGATGTAATTTCGCTGTCTGATCTCACCCCAACACGAGATGGCGCCCTTCTGCACAATTACGTGCCCTGAAAAGTTTGATCATGAACACCTGTGGCAGCATTTACTCTTCTGGAGGGGGTAGAAACAATAAAGATCATGCAGCAGTGAGCAAGCGTGTACAGGTAATGTTCAAATATTACGCTCTGTGCTATTACGAAAACATTATACTTTTTTAGTTTGTTTTAGGAAATAAACGTGCGATATCCTAGCGACATAACCGTCCAACCTCCGCCTACTGTCGTTCGCATCTCATACCACTCAAAATAATGGCAAATGCAGCATCAAATTTGTTGATTTTGCCTTTCTTCCACAGCATCGTAAACATGGTAAAATACAAAAGCGATCACACATGATGTGGTAATAAATGCAGATGATTATCAAAAAGAATGACATTATCCTTCCCAATAACAACCCACTTTAAGCTTGTAAATTAAAGTCACAGGCAATACAAACATGATCACATTTAAAAAAAAAAAGACAATCATTGACTATCTGCGGAATTGTGGGTCAGTGAAGAAGGCCATGAGTAATTGATCTTGGGGTTCCTGGTTCCAACCCCAGGTAACAGCTGTTGTACCCCTTATGTAAACGTTGTAATCTTCTTTGTCTAATCCTTCGGAGAGAACGTAAAACCATCGATCCGTTGTTGCTTACTTCCAAACATAGTATCTTTGGAAGTAATAATAATATAATTATTATATTACATTCAGCGTCTACGAACTATCGATCCATATCATAATTCAACATCTTAATCAATCGTTGTACAAGTATATCATTCAAATAGATATGTGGCAAGAGTCGACAAATGGAATGTAGTCGAAAATCTCAAGAATAACAAGCAGATAACCCGAAAGCATAGCATTACAACATCACTATAGCCGCCCAAAAACACTCAAAATGATGGTGAGATTGAGAATTGAGATTGTGTCTCTTTTTTTTTTATATGAATACTAAATCAAACAACACTCTAAATATATCTCACGTAACATTAATACTATATGCGCGATTCTTTGCTAAGTGTTCTTCAAACAGATTTCTTTTTATTCTATTCACTGGGAAAGATTACAAAACATATGCAGCATCAAAACATTCGTGATGACATCTCGTATTTCGATTTGATTACAAAACATGCCACTATCTTAATGGAAATATTTCACTTTTCATGTAGCAGCATGGAGAAAAGTGTATACAACATTATAACAACAGTGCATAGACTGGCCTCCATTTAAAAAAAAAAGGAATAAAAAAAACTATTATATGGGGCTATCGTTTTCGTGATAGCTTGGTTTCAAACTTCAATTACAATTTTCCCACAATTTGTATGGATATCGCAAAGAGCAATTAAAATTCAATTCTTCCTCCTATAATGGCTACTGTATATTTTAAATCCAGCCTACGTGCATTACATTGCTTTGGTATGTAGGAGAGGCTTTGAATAAGGTTTCTATCTGTTTGTCATTACTGACCTTTGTTATAAGGAATGTATAGAGAGTGATTAGACAAAAGAAGTCAGAGATAGACAAACAATGATTTTCAAAATATCATTTTCCTGACCCAATGTATCATAAAAACAGCCGCAAGGATTTTGATTACTAGGGAGTGTAAAAAGTGTGCATTTGGAGTAAACTTGGCAGGTTAATTGGGTGATTTTTGTTTTCAGAAAGATTCAGGCTACTCTTCGTCAATCTAAAATTGCAGCTTTGAAGCATTAAAAATTGATCATGTATAAGTAGGGATTTTTTGAAGACCTGTGTTTTTTTTTTTTCTTTGGCAAGTTTTAAACTCCCTCTACCGCCCATGAGGTACGTGGAAGTGTGAAGAAAAGCATTTAACTCCTTATGTGCCAAGGTGGAAACCCCCTGTGTGCCACATTATTCACAGACACTAACGCAGTTATGCTTTGAGAAAACATTAGTTTTTCAAATCTATGAAACTTTTATACATTTCTGTTAAAACCTCTACATGTAGTGACCAAAGTTGTGAAGAAAATGTCAAGTGTTGCTTTGACGTAAATTGTATGACAGATCTATGATTGCTTTGCTTTCAAATGCCCAGTTGCTACATTACTGTAAATGAATTACTTTTGCACACAATGCAGCTACAGAAACTTAGAATTTACACGCTAATCCAGTAGGGAAAACTTTTTGCTGGTAAATCATTACATGAAATGCAAGCTATATGTGAGAGGAACTGAATCGCGAGAAACGCTTTTATTGTACTGTGTCATTTGGCCATTTATCATGATTTATCGATCGGTTTGGGCGGGTTTGTGCGTTTGAGCAGAACATGCGAAGTTGGCACGCCGACGACTGAGTCGGGCGTGCGAACGTGGCACATAAAAGAGTTCTGCATTCTGCATGCCACACTGATCTCCTGTCCGTAAGGTATGTACGTGAAATCTGTGCCCATTTGACTCATTGGCAAATAAATGGTTAACAGAAAGACAGCAGTAGCTTTAATCCTTCGTCATAAGCTTGAATAGAACAATGATATAATGAGCATATGTCAGATCGTAGCTTTTTCCGATAATCCTTTGGGCAGGGGTTGTCATGGAGACCAAACCCCTCTTCTTTTTTATTGTACAAAGCAAAGGGTGCTCATCAACAGATTGTAAACTTCAAAACACTTTTCTCAATGTAGCATTTATACATCTTGGATATTCTATAATTTCCTTTTTTTTTTCTGGTATATAAGACATTTCCAATTTTGATGAGCTGCAGATCATTTCTGAAATCATTATTCTTTCTGAATCCAACAGTAGAGAACAGGAAAAAAATGTCTGGTGACATTTTGTTGGCGTGGTGATGCAAGGTCCCATTGTGTTCCATGTTATGGGCAGGTTTCCTGGTCCGTGCAGCTCTCCTCACTGTCTGCTGTTACTCCTTCTTCTAGCAACGACTTCAACCGATTCAACTCAACTGATGAAATATAATGAAACATAATCTTATACAGGTATACTAATTGTGGTGATCAATCTCTTGGAAACACACATTTAGCAAAGCCATGATAATACGAGGATACAATTCTGTATAATCATGTATCAATATTCTGTATGAGTAGGCACATATTTTAAATGATCGTGAAAGTCTAAAATGCGTCAAGATCAATGTTCGAAATACCACCGATAAAACCATTATCTTTATCATTACTACTACATGACGAAACTTCTTTTTTTGCTGCTAGGAGTCGGATTCTTTTATTTCCCCCCTGCCGCTATGCATTGTTCTGTAGCGTGACTGTTTTGGGTTGACTTTAAGTTTTGATTTTATTATCCAATTAATGAGTTCACTAAATCTGAACTTTCAACTCTTCAAAGGTAAACTCTCAGTACATGATAAGAATATGACGTATGGAAACATCGCTTTGAATCTCTGTTTGTTACCCAAACTGAAACGCACGTGCACATCTTAGACAAGGGCATAGTGACAAACACTTTAATCACTTTTAAACACCAAACAGAAACTTCTATTAAGATTACCTGAATTTTCGAGAAGTTTAGGAAGTATTTTTAGCTGGAAGTAGCACTCTCGTGGGAACGGCGTGGCGACGTTCTGAAATGTGAGCGAGATATCTTTGAACGCCGGCTCCTCCCCGCTCAGTCTCCTCCAGGTGGGATATGTAGACTCAGCTGCAGAAGTTTCGTCATTTGTTGAGAGATTAGGATTTCTGTGTTGATAAAAAATAGCGTTTAATAAGACTAGGCGTTTTTTTTTATTTGGTTTGTTTGTTGGTTTGTTGGTTGTCATGTACATCATAGCAAACAGGGCGTATTCTCATGTTGTCGAGAAAGCTTTAGATAATTTTATACATTGAAGGGAACTTATTTACGCTAGCAACATTATGTCCACATGAATTTGCAGCGTGACGACACCAAGTTTTATTAAAATAAATAGTATTTTGTTTCTATTATATTAATTTCTTTTCACAAGCTGGTAACTATACGATGGGGTATAACTTTAGTAGGAATAATACTGTGAGTACACGCGAACACGAAACTATGGTAAATGACCAGCAAAATTTTGGATTTCTGGAATATGTTTGGTATTGTTTTTCGTTTAAAATGATTTACCACTAAAGAAAACAATGAATGCTTGCAAGCAAACCAGCACTGGGCTGACTAGGCAATCAGGAGAAAGGGCCTCGCCCAGGACCACAACCGCTGCAACCGGGGCACTCGAACGAGAGATCTTGTGATCGATAGTAAATAATTTTATCCACAGAGTCCGCAACAGCTCCTCGGATATGATTTACTCGATTGCCCAACTTCAATTACAACAGATTAAATTCATTATTTAATATCGGAAGCAGTCATCAAAAACTTTCAAAATTATCGCATTTGATGCATGTTTAAGTCAGTTGTGTCGCAACACACCCTACCGTTCATCAGTTTTCGCATAAAAGCCGCAAATATAAGGAGATGTCACTCTTTTTTTTTTGCGAAATAAATCCTTCACATGCAGTGACTGTTTATTCTAGTAACGGTTTTTGATAAAACTATTGTTCAAATTTTGTTTATATATCAGTAATTAACATTGATTTTACTAATTAACATTTTCATGTTTTTTATGCTTATCCCTGTCCCACATTTTAGAACTCTGTATGAAGCACTAAAGCTGTCTGTTTTTTTGTTTTTTTTTTTCAGCTGTAAATGTTAGCAAGGGGATTTAAGGCAAGATTTTAAGGTAAGGAATTCTAACAAAGTTGTCCAGTTCAATAATCAGAGAGGAAACGAAGTCATGACAAACTGACCCTGTTTTGGCAAAGTTCGACCAGTACTTCATGATTTGGCGAGATATCCCAACCTCCGCCTCGTTGAAGCGCCCCCTCCCTTCCGATGGCCCGTCGTCATCGGCAGCGATCAGGAGCGGGCTGCCGAAAACGTAGGCGATGTCCTCGGCGTGGGTGGCCCCCATCCACTTCGCGTCCGAGCTCCACCACGAGTGCGAGGGCTCGTGCGTCATGATGTACGGGTAGACGACCCTCCCCGCCTCCACCAGACGGTTGGCCAGTTCGATGGACGGACAGGCGAACACGTTGTCGCCGAAGAACCCAATGGCGACGTCCACGTAGTTTCGCTCGTCGGGATTCAAGAGCTGTGGACAGGTTGAAAGGGAAGCAGAGGGTTATGCGTAGCACTGTAAGTCGGAAACGTTTGTGTTTTATATATATTTAGATATTTGTTTTATATGTATAATTGTATGTATGTATGCAGGTGTATGTGTATGTGTGTATGTAAGGTACGTATGTAAGTAGGTAAGTATGTGTGATGTATGTTTAAATAATCGATTCATGAATTCTCATAGTATTGATTTAAGGTCCAGAAACAATGAACATAGATTGAAATTGATAATAATAACAATGATATCATCGAGTAGTACGAAGGAAAAAAAAAAGTAAAAAAAAAAAATGTAGATATGAATTACTTCTTCAGGTGATGAGTACACGTAGTTGATGACGTCAAGTACGACGTCATCCATCCCATCGATCCCGTAAAGCGTGGTAACCATTTTGATAGCGCCCTCAAAGGTAGTCCTGTTCCAGGTTGGCTTCACGCTGTCGTCCAAACCCGCCATTTTGGGCGTGGCGTACATGGATCCCTCCTTGGCGAGGAACCCAATCACGATCTCAACATCATTGAACTCGCCGTTTGCTTCCGCGTCAGAGGGAGACCTCGGCAAAAATGCACCGTCGACCGCGGCACGCAGCGTGGTTGTCGAACTGATTGCAGGATCCTTTTGCAGCAAGGAGTTACAAAAGTAAAATAGATGAGGTTGAAATTCGGAACAATGTAATTTTCTCGAAAACCTGTTTTGTTTTCAAATTCAAAATGAATATATTGTCATCATACATTATGCATTTTTAACCACCTGGTGCTTCCCGGGCAATATAGAAAACTGGGTTTTATTGAAAAACGCAAAATACCACTTATCGAGCATGTCAAGAGGAGCTGTAATATTTTGTGGTTTACATGATAGCTTTGTTATTGACAGTATAGAAAAGGTCTTTGTCAGGATGGTGTTTCTAAATCACACATACGCGAGCAATAATCTGTTCTTACGTGGCATTAAAACACAACATTCTTCCTAATTCGTTCGCAGAATAAATACAAAGAAAGATCGTATTGGGACTTAAGTGACGATATGAAAGTGATGAAGTCGAGAGTTAAATAACAAAATAAGAAACAGTAGTTTGTAGAGATGACGTTTATATGATGACTGAATCTACACGACGACGGAACGTTTCCTCAAAATGCTTACAAGCGCAATCAAAACGTTCCCGTTTCGTCTAGTACTTGGATTCTACTTGACATTTTTAGCTTTACCCTTTCGCTTCAAAATGACACTTCTTGAAGGGAAATTTCAGTCTTGTTACAATGCATCTTTGCATTGGAAAGGGTCGTGCCCACCTCCATAACTGCGATCAGTTCGTCCACTGATTTCTGCCGGAGACATGCCACCATTTCGGCCGTGCTGTCGACGTCGCAGTTCGCAGCTGACGCCACAGTTCTGGTCATCTGTACGGCGGCATCCATAGACGCACACACTCCCAGAGCAGCGCTGGCCCCGCTCTTGTACATGCCGAGAACAGGTGATAAAGATTTTAGCTGAATCACAGACGCCTTAAGCTGTGTGCCATGTCATGGTGATTGATAAGTTATGGCATCTTCTCTCCAGGATGTCAAACTTTCTTGATCATTTCTTTTATTGATATGATCGTTATGACTTCGCGATCATTGTCATACCGATCGTGAAAGTGCTGATAATGTCAATGTTTGTTTCGATCATCGCATTTTCGCCATCTTGTAAATACAAACATATATATTTTGTAGTAGTTATCGTCATAACTGCCATTCCGTCTACTTCTCTTTGTACTCTTATTAGTAGTTGTATGGCCAACACTTCTGCTATTGTAGCATTGTTATCATACCACAAAGTTTTAATTCATGTTAGTCTCCTGTTAACCCTTTTACCTGTCTGAAATTGTTCGTTCCATCATGTCTTTTCCTAACCCATTAATCCTCATCGTACTCCTTTTTCAGATCCACTTTTTTTTTTCTTTCAAAACTTTGTGGCATTTTTACTTTTTTTACTTTGTCTCGGCTACGCCCACTCAAGCAGTCTCATCTTGGTACACGTATCGAAATTCGAGATACCTGCATGATGCCTCTAGAAAAGAGACCAGCACTCATGGGAGACATGATGTGGTAGTTTACGCTCCACGACCCCGCGCTCTCTCCGAAGATAGTCACTCGACTAGGGTCACCTCCGAATGCTGGTGAAAAAAACAAACAAACAAACAAATATAGCCAAGAGGAAACAAATATTTCATATGACTCTGAAGGGAATTTATGCATCAGCAGCTTCAACAGTTGAAATATTTTTATACTCTCAAAACGAATATTTATTTGAATTGAAGCAGCACGTAGTATAAGAGCAAGTGGGCAAGTGGTTAAAACTTCCAAGAAGGAACTCGAATGATGAGAGCAATAACCATGATTTTATTTTTTAGACTGGGGCTTGTTTCTTTATTGGTAGACTACTTACTACTCTTCCAGAGTGCCCAGGCACTTTCCATTATCATTACCTTGGCCTTACAAGATACTTGCAAGATCTTTATTGGTTGAGGTATTTTCCTTTTATTTTTTTCAAACTTTCGATTTAAGATAGACACATCTATGTCTTCCCCAAGATTTTTAGCGCCTAGAGGGATTAGAAATCAGGGTACCCAATTTGAACATTTCGATCATAGACCCACCAGACCACCAGTGCTCCCAGACATACAATGCAGAAAAGGATTTAAACCTTTTCTTGTTGGAAATTCATCTTGACTGATGTCTTAGAGCTATGTCATGATAATCTTAGTTGTGTGAAAAATTCGGATTTTTTTTTCGAGCATGAAAATTCCCGCAATTGTGCTCTTTCTCGAAAAAGAAAACATATTAGCTAAGACACAAAATATTATTATTCACTATAATTTTATCATGGACTTACTTAGGTCCATAGTTGCATAAACATGAACAGTATTTTTGTGTAATTTTTCAGGAGAGTCTTTTTTTTTTCTCGAGAACTTCAGCGTTGATATAAACGATTAGAACTAGCTACCAGCACAAACGTATAAGGTTTAGATGTGAGCATTTGAACACCGAATATGAAGAGTCTATAAGCCTTGGCCAAAAAACAGTAAAATATACTTGGCCCTGTTTCATAAAGCTGTTCGTAAAGTTACCATGACTTTACGAATGACTGGAATATGAAGTGCCAATGTGTGCAATTTTTCTCTTTTCCCTTTAACAAAGTACGACTTTGTGTTAATATTTCATCTACATTGGGGCAATAATACATCTTCAACTAGAAGCGTGTGTTAACATGTAAGAATAATCATTATCACCTGCAAATTCCAACTATAGCTATTGAAATTAAAACTGATTTGGAAACCCACTTGGCTTGTCATATTTAAGTCATTCGTAAGTCGTGTGTAACTTTACGAACAGCTTTATGAAACCGAGCCCTGGTGTTAATCTAAGGAGATTTCACAAATGGCCTTCCTGACTGTAGCAAAAGTGTGGCAAATATCGTAAATAAAATGTGCTCGTCGGGCTTAAACGTCTTTTTTTTTTCAAGCCATAAAGGCCGCGATAAAATCTCTAAAACCTGATACAATGTTTGGCGATATTCAGTTTCTGTTGACTTCTCCTTTCATCCAATCTCCTTCCCACACAAAATGCGACTAAAATAACGATGAAAACGATTAAAAAACAACTTACCAGCAATGTTTTCCTTCACCCACAAGAGAGCCTGCCGCTGGTCCAACAAACCTAAATTTGCAGGGATTTCTTCGTCACCTAAAAAAAAAGAAAGGAGAAAAGCAAAAATAAATCAACTAGAACAAAACTTAAACAAATTATCCTGATGACTGAAGGCTTTTCTCTTTTTTTTTCGAAGAGATCTTGGTAGACTGAATTGATCTTAACTAAAATTCACTTTTCTTGTCCTTTTTAATGGGGGGGGGGCCTTACAATTTCTCCTATCAACTTCCTCTTGCTCTCATCTTCCTTCTCATTCTCCTCCTTCTCCTTCTGATGCTGCTGCTCCTCCTTCCCCTCTTCCTCCTTCTTTTTTCCTCCTCCTTTTTTTCTCCATCTCTTTCTGAACCTCTTTCTCTTCCTCTCCACCTCCTCATTTTTCTTCTCCTTCTCATATTCTTTCTCATCTTCCTCCTCTTCCTTCTCCTCCTCTCCTTCCTTCTTCTTCCTCTCCTTCTTCCCCTCCTCCTCAACTTCATCCATTTTCTCCTCCTCCTCCTCCTCTTCCTCCTCCTCCTCCCCTTCCTTCTTCTCCCTCTCCTCCACCTCATCCTCTCTCTCTTCCTCCTTCTTCTCCTCCTGCTCATCCTCCTCCCTTTCCTTACACCACCTCATACCATCTCATCACTCCCCTTGATTTCTTGAGGTGTTTTTTTTTTTTTACTACTACGCCACGTGAATGTTTACTTAGGGGATGGCTATAGTAACTGATCAGTGGGAATCAGTGGGAATGCTGGGGAATGATTGTTCCAATTCTTGTGGGATTCATTTAAGAGTACATTATATATCTATTGTTGTGTGAATATTATTTGCTTCAGAACGGTCTCACATTCAAGTAATGTACAGTTTAATACCCTGTCACTGTACAGGCATGCTAACCTGGAAACATTCAACTGCACATTTCTTGAATATGAGACCATTCTGAAGCAAATAATTTTCACACAACAATAGATATATAATGTACTCTTAAATGAATCCCACAAGGATTGGAGCAATCATCCCCCAGCATTCCCACTGAGTCCCACTGATCAGTTTCTTCAAACCCTCGCAGACCTTACCAGTGGCCAGGAAGCCGAATACGCCGAGTCGGTAGTTGAAGGTCACGACAATGACATCGTTCATGGCCGCCAGCGGGATCGGCAGAGTCTTCTCCACAGACCCAGCCCCAATAGACAGACCCCCTCCGTGAATCCATACCATAACAGCTGCATTAGTTGGCTGCAGAATATTATGGCAAATGACACATGCACTTCTAATTATTATAGATCGGAGAACATCTCGTTAATATTTGATGCAAAAAAAAAATACACACTTTTGCTTGATTTTTAGACAGGCAAAGCAAAATTGGGAAATCTTGTGGCTATGACGTCACAATGCCATCTAATTTCGATAATTTGGAAACCAAGAATAAGATTCCTCGCTTTCATCACTATAGATCAATTTGACTGAAATTTAGATCATTCTATGTGTGTTCGATATTGCACTTTAATCAAAGTGCACCTTTTTTCCTATTACTGTTGTTTTCTCTGTACATTTGTATGCATTGTTTCTGTCACTCAAGAAAGTGAGATTTATGTTTGTATATAGTAAAAAAAACGAATAAATTTGAACTTGAACTTGAACTTGAACTTGAACACTTGAGAGTGATGACATAGAGGTTTACCTGCGGATCGGGAACGTACACATCAAGATAGAGACAGTCTTCCGAACTCTCAGTAAAGAGGATGTCATCGAATCCAGGAATCGGAACTTGCGCGCAACCTTGCAGGGGCTTGGTGGCATCGTAGTCCCCTGCGGCCGTCTTTGCGACGGGTCGCTTGTAACGCAGATCCCCCACCGGAGGTTCCGCGTAGGGGATCCTCGTGTACGTCGCCAAGCTCGTGGAGAAACCCGGTATCTGGTGAGGTCGGAACTCAATACGCTTCCCGTGGTAAGTCGCGCTGGCGGATACGACCACGGGTTCGTTGTTGTTGCTTCCGACGTTGTCTTGCGCTGTTGAACATACTGTCAAGCAGACGAGTAGCACTGCAAGTGAGTAGAATGGTTTTGCCGACATCTTGCTCTGGGAACCACGGGCGTTTAATTGAGTGTGACTCTTTCTCGCAAAGTGTCTTCGTAGCGCTGTACCCGTGAGTTAACACATTACAACTGTACTATGACAAAGCTTGTGTTTGCATTAACGGTTTGGACTTTGGCCTATAGGTGCATATTCCCTCTACTTGTTTTATCTTTGAGTGTTATTCTTCCCCAGGTTCGTTTTCTCCCTCTCTCTCCCTCTCTCCCTCTCCCTCTCTCTCTCTCTCTCTCTCTCTTCTGTTTATCTCATTGACATTGTTTGACCTTGCGATATCGCTGGCCTCGAACTTCTGTTCATACATTCTAGACTAAATTTTGTCAGTTATTTCATCAAGTTTTTCCTGACTAGAGTGTGAAGTGCAACTCAATGGACAACCTAGTACTGGCAAAAAATGGCCAAAGGGGTTCTGTGCAGCGTAATGAAAAAAAAAAGCATGCATGCTAGGCAGCGTATGAAGTGTGTTTAGTTGTTCACAGGGCAACATGCCTTCCTCCTTTAGAGCCCCCCCCCCCCCCCCTTCTCTCTGCGTCACTCTTTCTCTCTCTCTCAGTCTGCCTAAAGACTATCGGATTTCCCTTTCCCCTTTTTCTCACCTTACGGGGGACGTTCCTCAGTTATACATAGGGTACGGTCATACGGTGATTTTTAACTTTGAGGGTAAGCAAACTTTGACGATAATCTTGTAGATGAGTATGGGGTGCCAAATGTCACATGATTTCTTTCTTCACGAAATCGGTCATTTCTTAACGAGATGATCATCTGGTTAACAGAATGACTCTTTGTAACAAAAGAGACCGTGCGATACTTGGCGCCCCATACTTATCTTCAAGTTCATTCACGAAGTAAGCTTATCCTCAAAGTTAAGGATCACCGTCTGAACGTAATTAACCATAATGAGGAGCACTAGTTTTATTCCCCAGCCTGTGTAATAACAACATGAGCTGCGCCAAAATGTGAGACAGAAGCTTGCTACACAGGAGGGCACTATAATGTATTGTTTCATGTGTTGTATCATGGATTGAAGGAGAACTCCGGATGAATTTTAGACTTATGCATTTGAATATGTATATAAATTGGTTATACCTTGTACTGGACACAGAGTTTCAGAATGTATAGTGATTGTGATGGGGAATGAGAATGTTTTCAAAATCAATAACAAATCACAGTGAACAAGAATGATGACATAGCAGCATCACCTAAGAATGCAGGATTGGGTGCCCATGGAAACAGAACAAAAAAAATACATACTAGTAAATTCTACACGGATAAAGTTGCTGTATTGCAATGAAATTACATTGCTACATTTCTGAATACGTGAGCCTCACCTTTGTCATCATCCTTGCTTAGTGTAATTTGTAGGGGTTTTTTCAGAGTATTGGCTTCTCTGCTCAAGGACCACAAAAAATTCTACAAATCTATACATGACACAATTGATTTATGTACTACATGATGTGAAATTATGAAAATTGTCTGGACCTTCCCTTAACCCTATTCCAACTGGGAGGGGGGGGGGGGGGGCTCGATATTTCGCGCCACGATTCCACAACGCGAAAAGATTTTGCCGCGTCGTTTCCTGACTTTTTATTAAAGTCTCCCGCATATTTTGAGACCAAATTTGCGACGTCCGGGTACACTGTTCTGAAATTACGTAAAGTTTTACATATGCATGTCAACCCCAAAACGGCTCAAATTCATGATATCGTGTGCAAATCCAATGCAAATTGTGTTTTTTTGTTAGATTGATATAAATCAGATTATTTCAACTTTAAACCATTGAAATTAATCAATTCTAATGTAGATAAGCTTGAAAAAGTGTCTGCAACAAATTTTGGCAAAAAATAGAAAACAAAAGGTCGAAAAAACAATAAAATACATAAGAAATTAACAAAACAATAAAAATCAAGAGAAATTGATTTTGATTTCGCTATTTTTTTACAAGAAAATTGTTCGATGTGTCTTAAGCAACTCTGACACAAAATTTAGGGATCCTTCAGCCATTTTAATGGAATTATAGATGAAAATATGATTTCATGCGTAAATTTGCATAATTAATCTACTAAAAATAGAAAGCCAATATTTCTTTTTGTATGACCATGTAATCTTGTAGTTGACATCCGGCTCTATCTTCAGGCAAAATTTTGCGGCGATCGCGCGATCGGCGGCCGAGATCTGAAGGGGGGGGGGGGGGGGGGGGTCATATTGACCCCCTCCCCCCCCCCCCCCCCCAGTAAAAACTTGGTCTCAAATAGCCCAGTTGGAATAGGGTTAAAGGGATCGCATAGTTTTGGTTGAGACCTAATGTCAGGTTTCTAACATTTTTTGGTGAGATAATGAGAAACCTCTTATTAAATATGAAAGAGCATGTAATTCCATGAGGAATTCAACATTTATTTGATGAAAACTGGTTTTAAAATGGCTGAGATATCCAAAGCCGAGTGATACAAGTAAAGTGTGGGACCCACATTCTATTACGATCGCTTTGTTTTACTTTGTTTTTGGATGTTTCAGTCATTCCAAACCCGATTTTCATCAAATAAACTTTGAATTCCTCTTAAAATGGTATGCCCTGTACTATTTCATAGGTGTTTCCTTGGTATCTCACAAAGAGTTAATAGCCCAATTCTCATCTCCACCAATACTGTACCATCCTCCATTCTGAATGACAGGACGAGTGCCGTAGCTGGTTACAAGGTCTTGAGGAGCGAAATGGCAGAAAGCATCATCAATCTGAGTTATCGAAGTATATAAATTATAACGATTGCTGCTAAAAACAATGATAACAATCCGAGGCGGGTTGACGGGTGTTTCTATTGAATGATTATATATATTTCATTTTTGTTCACATAGATACATACATAAATCCTGAGTGCAATAAAATTACAAAAAAAAAAAACTAGCAAAAGAGACCAAACTGACAATTGCATATAATTGCTTCTCTTCTACTTTACAGCAAAATACAGTGAATCTAGTGTCAAAAGGGCCAAAGTTTCCCATTTATTCATAGCAAAAGCCGTTAATCAAAGGGATGGCTAAAGGCTAGTTTACGTAACTTACTAATTAACCAACTAAATGAAAGAAAGAAAGATATTATTCTGAAGGGTGAAAGTTCATGTGCGAGTTTCTTCACTTTGTCTCCCTCAACAAATTAAATTTATTAAGATGGCAACTGCTGATCTGTAAATTAACAAACATGTCGGAATAAAGGAACCAGTGGGACTCGAACCTGTCATCTACTACTGGAGACAAAGTGAAAAAACTAGCACATGAACTTTCACCCCTCTGAATAACATCTTTCTTTCTTTCATTTACTATGCCTTGTCCGCCTTGGACTACTTAACATGACAATGTCGGAATTTCGGAGCTTGGGTATTTGTTCCATGTTCATCGTTTCACTGCCGGTAACCAGGGACAGCCTGGTGGTGGTGTCGCTGCCCGTAAAGCAGTAGATGACAGGTTCGAGTCCCACACTGGTTCCTTTTTTTCCGACATGTTTGTTAATTTACTGATCAGGGCCCCGTTTTATCAAAAGATAAAATCGATTTTGAATTTCCTTACCATACAGGCTGCCGTAGACTTACAGCTGAAATCAACTTTATAATCAATTTTAACTCTTCATAAAATAGGGCCCTGCAGTTGCGATCTTAACAAATTTAATTTGTAGAGGGAGACAAAGTGAAGAAACTTGCACATAACCAACTAAATATTTGAATTTACAAAAACAAATCGCCTATAAAAACATTGATAAAAACGTAATTGAACATTATAAAAAAAATAATAAATCCAAACTAAAGATTTGAAGCAAAATGATTGTAGATCTTTCTGCCAGAGATGTCTCCCAGACCCGGACTGTATCTTCAACTTTCCGGGCATGATTCGGGGTCCTCGCAAGTCCGCTGGCTGTCGGCGTCGACCTCTGATTCCAGCAATGACTTTAGTCGCTCTAGTTCAGCTAATTGAAGAAAGACAAACAAACTTTCAACTTAAAAAACAACAACACATTTAACCTTGCCGCAGAAACAAAATTGAGAGTGAGACAGTGAGAATGTGACATATTGAATTTACTATTCTCATATTCCTTTGTCTTACAGATATTGGTATAAGAAAGTTCATTCAAAAATGGTGTAGGCCTACTATCGCGGTGACATGCAATCAGAGGCATATTCAAAACTAGAACAATATTTTCAAAACCTCTGCATGCTAGAATATTTACTAGAGCTTCATTGTCCTACACGGTCAGCAAAATTTCATGATTTAAGGAACTTAACCAGAACGACAATCTTTAATCATATTATTTAAAGGAAGAATCAACTCAATCAGATTATATTTTACGTCCATCGTCAAAAGGGTGAAAATTAATTTCATAAACTTTAAACATTGTTTTTACAATTTTTAAGAAATACGTTTAGTAGGGAGTGAATCAAAGTGTAATGTATGTAAAAAGACATGCCTGCGTTTGCCTGAAGACGAGGCAAAATTTCTAGCTGAAAATGGCATCGCTTCGGGAACGGGTGTCCAATGAAATTCGGGAAAGTCAACGAGATTTCCTTGTATCGGGCCTCGTCGTTTGTGGCTTTCATCCACTCCGGGAATTTGGAGTCTTCGGGAGAGATATTGGCCCTTGACGAACGGTTTGGATCTCTGTAGTAGGCGTGCAAAGAGGAACATAAATTATCACCACGATCGTTTCACACTCGTAGATTATCAGCAAAGTATAAAACAGACAATTTCGCCGAATACGATAAGCTTAGTATAACAACAGCAGCAGCAACAACAACAACAAAATAGAGGACAACACCTTCTGCCGTATTAGATTTTTTTTTGAAAAAATTGTTAAAATATCGGTGTCATATTTTCGTAACAAGTCTACCTCCTCACTTCCTAACTGTTGTAAACATGTTTAAGGGCACGTTTACACCGAGCACGATATTGGCAACGGTTCGGGATTTTGCTACGAAACATCAGGACCGATGGAAAACTAATTTATCAAAATGTAACTGGGGGGGGGGGGGTCGAAATCCGAATCAAATCATGTTTTCTTATTCCCTTCTGTAATCGGACCAATTGGCTTACCCTGTCTTGGCAAAGTTCGACCAGTACTTCATGACCTGACGGGACATGTCGACCTCGAGCTCGTTGAAGCCTCCCCTTCCTTCAGAGTCGCCGTCGTCGTCCGCGTCGATCATGAGAGCGCTGCCGAACACGTAGACGACGTCCTCCCCGTGAGTGGCGCCCATCCAAGTTGCCTTTGAGCCCCAGTACGGGTGCGACGGGGCGTGCGTCATGACGTATGGGTACACTGTCCGCCCCGCATTGACGAGCTGGTCGATCAACTTCGCAACGGGACAGCCGAACGTGCTGTCACCAAAGAAATCAATGGCAGCGTCCACGTAATCTCGTTCTTCCGGTCTCGCAAGCTACGATATTAATAATCCAACAGTGAACCAAATAAAAACAAGTTAACATTAGAATTGACAATCGCGTTCAAGAAAGAAGTTAGCTGCGACCTTAAGGATTTGAATCAGTTCTTCGACTCATCCATGACCACAATCATCGCCTCTTGGCACGGAAATAATGGCAGATATGTGAGTTTTAGTTTCTGTGCATTCAAAATCACTGATACTTTCTGAAGTTCTATCAACTGTGGTCGATATGTTAAGAACGCTGAAGCTATTCACCTATATAGCACGTACTCCCGTCAAGTCGAGGTCATCCCACGAGATCGTCACCCACGAGTCATACAGCTCGCGAGTTCGACATTAAAAAAAAGATTCATGAGTCATACAGCCCACGAGTTTGGCACTAGACAAACACGGCACAATAGCTCGACGCTAGGTACAAACAGCCCACGAGTTCGACATTTCAACACAGGGCTTAATGTGCCGGTCTCGAGGGATTTTTTTTTTTTTTTTTTTTGCTTAGTGTCGAACTCATGAGCTGTATGACTCGTAGGCTGTATGACTCATGGGCTGTATGATTCGTGGACTTTATGACTGATGGGCTGTATGACTTGTTGGCTGTATGACTCGTGGGTGTCGGTCTCGTGATGTGCACCCGTTTAGTTGTGCCATTTGCAGTGATCTAGGATGTGTTTCTCATTCTGTGCTCAGCATGAGCCAGCTAGCCAACGAATTTTTGAATCACGACCCCGTTCGTGGTTGCCATAGATCACCATCAATAAGTTGAGCCGTTAAAACAGAATGAAACACTCCGCGTCTACTCACATCTTCTGCTGATGAATACACGTAGTTTATCGACTCGATAACAGTTTCGTCAACAGCGCCGACATTCGCCATAGCCATGATCCCGTAGAGGGTGCCCTCGAAGGTAGTCCTATTCCACGTCGGTTTTGCGCTAGCGTCAATCCCGTCCGGTCCCCAGGTGACAAACGACGTACCTTCCTCGGAGAGATACCCGACCATGACTTCGACATCGTTGAACTCGCCGTCGGCCGCGATGTCGGCGACGGATTTTGGAAGGAAGAAATTGTCGACCGTGGGATGAAATAAGAACTCTCCATCCTAATTGGAAACGTATTCATGTGACCATCTCAACAAATTAACAACAATGATATCAGAGCAATTGAATCGAGAAAGTGATATTGATGCAATTTCCAGGAATATCAATAAATATGGCTTTGATCGAGGTAACTTACTGTCAGCATGAATAAAAATC
The DNA here is from genome assembly GCA_033980235.1 of Diadema setosum. Taxonomy (NCBI): domain Eukaryota; kingdom Metazoa; phylum Echinodermata; class Echinoidea; order Diadematoida; family Diadematidae; genus Diadema; species Diadema setosum. The sequence goes on from CM067074.1 coordinate 28,866,555, forward strand.
ATATCTCTTACTGTACACTGACAGCCGATTACATGTAATCATCTTCTGTAATACCAGGCAGTGGACGTGGCATGCAAATTGCATCATGGAAGTAGCACTCAAAATGAAATCAAGGATCGTTATAATTATTCTTATTTCTTCGAGTCGCTGGTCAGTGTGAGAACCGTATAGTTCCTTCGTCATAAAACAGTGAGCTGGGTGGATGACTCTAACATCCGTAGTGGTGGTAGTGGTTATTTTTTTCTCCTTTAATGTAAAATCAATAATCGAAACAAATTCAGCATTACTTCAGGTATTTTATTCTATATGAGTTGATAAGGATTGAGATGACAAAGGTGTATGCATACACGCAGGTACTATTCCATTTGATTAATATTCAGAATTACTCTCTGTGATATTGTGCAGGAAGAATTCGTCGTTGTTGCCACTGTATTACCTTGGTACGTATTATCATCCATTGCACTGTGGATCTGGGCACCGTTCCATGAAAGTTGTCACCCCCGACAAATTGTCACTCTCTTGCAATTTCAGTAACATTATTGGCTTTAATTAGCTGAGAATCTCTGGTCACTGACTGTTGCTATGGTAATTGTCAGAGACTGACAACTTTCGTGAAACGGTGTCCCTGGTCTCTGTATCATGATTACTCTGTACTGTGTTTAGTACTCTTTGTCTCGCATTTGAATAAAATCATAATTAAAAAAAAAACAAAGCAATGTCTCTTCTTCGATAAGGCAAGCGGGCGTAAGTCACCTGCATGATGGAGACGAGCTCTTCCGCGGTTTTCTGCCGGAGACAGGCGACCAGGTCGGCCGTGTCGTCCGCGTCGCAGTTGGCTGCCGAGCCCATGGCCCACGTCGCTTGCTCGACATCCTCCATGGATCCCGGTGACGTGGCCACGCCACTCTGGTGATAGTGGAGCATCGAGGACGAGATAAATAATACGAGATAAATAATAATATATCTGACAAGATCACATACAAATGACGAGCGAGTATTCTGCAGCTAATGGTACTAGCCTGATGGCATTTACCTGAATTTCACATTTTCATTTCCATTGACGTTAGCAATTCTATTATAGAATAAGAGCTAATTTGTATGTTAATGGTAGCGATCATCTTCCTACTGAACGGTCCATGACAACGGGAAAACAAGAGCATGTTCTTCCTAATTAAAGACTCAAGTCACGTGCAAGTAATCTAAGTAAAAGGATGTGAGATTTGGGTCTTCTTAGTCTTCAAAATATTGTGTTTATTCCGTTAAAACTACGACCTACTACTTCGCGCTTTTTCTCTTTCTTATCTCTGCCTTTCCCTTCTGCTTCTTTTTCTTCTTCTTTCCCTTCGCTCTCTTCTTTACTATCTTTCTTCTTTCTTTCTTCTCTTTTTCACCTTTGTGCACCTCCACCAGTTGCTCATTTCACTTCTCTCACTCCCCATTACAAGAACTTTGATTATACCCATTAAGAGAATGTTATCTTTTACCTGCATGATGCCTCTAGAAAACAGGCCAGCACTCAAGGGGGACATGACGTGGTAGCTCACGCTCCACGACCCCGCGCTCTCTCCGAAGATGGTCACTCGACTAGCATCACCTCCGAATGCTGACATTGGCAAGTATGATAAGGCAAAATTGCAGGGTGAAACTTATAAAACTTACTTCAAGTTCCATCAAACAAACAAAAAATGAAAACAACAACAATGATGTGTGATATTGTGGTTGGTATTCGTCTTTATCATTGAGATAACGACGACTGTTGATGTTGCCAACTTTGTAATCAATATCATCATCATTATGTTATTACTGTCATTGTCTACAGCGTCATTAAATCACTACTGTCATCATTTTTACAATCATTATCATTATTATGATCATCAGTACGTGTCTTCATCAACATTGTCATAATTATCATTGCCGTTTTGATCGTCCTAAGGGCTACTCATGTGCCCTTAGAAACCGCTCCGGTCACTCCAACCCTGCCAATTTTTGATAACTCGCAAATGTTTGTTATTAAAGGGTGTGTACAGTTCTGGTCGAGGTGAGGATTTAGCATTTAACGTTTTGCGAGATATTCAGAAACCACTCTATGAGATGTCAAAAAGCATGCAATTCTAAGGGGTATCAAAAGTTGATTTGATGAAAATCGGTTTTCAAATGGCTGAGATATGCAAAAACAAGGTGAAACAAAGAGATCCTAATAAAGTTGTGGCCTGTCGCCTTTTATTATTATCACTTTTTTGGATATCTCAGCCATTTGAAAACCAATTTTCATCAAATAAACGTTGAATCCTTCTTAAAATTACATGCTCTTTCATATTTCATAAGAGGTTTCTCATTATCTCACTTAAGAATGTTCGAAACATGAATCCCCACCTCAACCAGTACTGTACAGCCCCTTTAACCATTACCATCACCATTACCATCATCATATCGATTCAATTGTCATTCTCAGGTTCCTGTTTCATAAAGATGTTCGTTACGCATGACCAAGTTGACATGACAAGTTACTCATGACCTTACACACTGGAATATGAAGTGCCATTATGTGTGTCCATTTTTTTTTTTCTTACGTTTCAACAAAGTACGACTGTATGTCAATTATTTCATCTTCATCGGAGCAAACGTATACATCTTCAACTATAACTTGTGTTAACATGTAAGAATAATCATTGTTATCTGCACATTTTTCAGCTTTAGCTCGTGAAATAAACAATGACTAGGAAACCTACTTGGCTTGCCATATTTAAGTCGTGCGTAACTTTACGAACGGCTTTACGGAAAAGAGCCCCTGCAGAGGTATCTTCTTACCCTCGATGTTTTCTTGAACCCAGATGAGAGCCTGCCTCTGATCCAACAGACCCATGTTGCCCGGAATCTCCCCGTCTCCTGCATATTATAGTGACATAAATTCATGCACCGTTAAACAAGAACATGAGGTGGATATCTTACGCCTTAACTGGCCTCCTATTCATAGCAATGGTGTCAGTGGTGATCCATAACTAAGTTCTCAGAGGACAGCTTTATACAGATCAGGAATCAGCGAAACGAAGTCCTACTGCGTTTAACCGTGGCAGTTAGACCTGCCTGTATTATTTCGCTTCCCAGAATACTTACGCCCTCCAGAAAGTGGAGGGGAAAGTGGCCGTGGAAACTTTGGGTGAGGCGGTAGGGGTCACTCAGTAATCTTTCCCTTTTGATATTACATAACGACACTTAATCGCCGGGGAGGGCGCTTTTGCTGAAGGGACTATATTTGGCGAAGGGCCTGGAAACCAGAATAGCCGCAGTGGCGTAAATATTCTTAGGGAAATGATAAATGCCAAATTAAATTCAAATAGCAACAATAATAACAACAACAACAGCAACATCCCTTGAGGGAATAACCTCTATGGTGAGAGAGGTGCAACATTTCAGTAATATGTTTAATACAAACCAAGCCGTGAAAAGAAGTGAATAGTGTTTAGAGATAATCTGGGCTTATAGTATCCAAGTCTTACCAGTGGCGAGAAATCCAAACGCGCCGAGACGGTAGTTCATCGTCACGACGATAACATCGTTGAGAGCAACCAACGGTATCGGTAGTGTTTTCTCCAGTGATCCGGCGCCGATGATAAAGCCCCCGCTGTGGATCCACACCATGACTGCCGCCCCCAACGGCTGCACGAAAATTATTTGAAGTCAGGTAAAGATTTCATTTAACAAAAATATGAATTAAAATAATAGTCATAATGATTATGATAATGAATATTATTGGTATCATAATCAAAATAGTGGTGATGATAGTGACGGCATGCCTCAAGAGTCAGTTCAAAGAGTCAAGATCGTCAACCAACATACCAAGAGCATCTGTCGCCTCAGTTGCAATTCAGGTGTGATAACTTTCTTCCTGAAATTTCATCCTAGTTCTTACGAAATCAATACTACAATATGACTTCGCGTCCTTTATACCATTTCGTCGTCATCTTCTCTCTGGCTAGTTTCACACGTTTATTTCGAATACTAGTCTACCATTTTTATTTTTTAAAGGCTGCCAGCACACCCAAGCCTGCTTAAAGATGTACACTTTACAGCCCTTTTGTGACGTTGAATGTATCACTTGGCTTATTATATATTTATTGTTTCTGTACACATGAAGAGTGAATTTCTTGCATTAGCATCAAGTGTGCTTCGGCCAACGATAGATAGTGACATAGAACGCAACCAGTAGAATGTAATAGACATAAATCTTCCCGTTAAAATTAATACAATGCTAGGGTGACTTGAGAGAGACTATACGTGATATAATTCTACATCAAAACAGCAAAAAGAAATAACGTATCAAAAACATTAGTTACAGTCTGCTATTGAATTTTGCTCTACTAACTTAAACGTAGTTGACATTATCTAAGAATTGTGAACTGGCGAGCTAGGAGCTGAGGCATGTGACAACAGCAATGATCGATGAATAGATAAACATATGGCAGGCAGATATAAGGTTTAACAGAGATACGGACAGATTGGTAGACATGGATAGATAGACCTATAGATAGATAGATAGATAGATAGATAGATAGATAGATAGATAGATAGATAGAGAGATAGATAGGCAGATAGATAGATAGATAGGTAGATAGAAATATATAGATAGACAGATTGATACTAGTAGATATAGATAGATCTAGATATATTATTGATAGAGATTTGGTAATATATAGGTTGGTGGGTAAGTATAGATGGATAAGCAGGTATAGATAGATTGGTAGATAGATGGCACAAATAAATGAATACACAGCTTAAACACACATGAGAGCGACACTAAACCGAATAACGGAATGCTCTGTGCATCGTGTCTTCTAAACCAAGCAGAAAAAAAAAAATGTCACCTTTGGTTCCGGAACGTATACGTCAAGATATAGGCAGTCCTCTGATGCCTCTGTGGAAATCATGTTCTCAATACCAGGCATGGAGACTTGAGAACAACCCTTCAGGGGCTTAGTGGCATCATAGTCCCCTTTAGCCGCCTTTGCAACGGGTCGCTTGAAGCGCAGCTCCCCTACCGGAGGTTCCGCGTAGGGGATCCGCGTGTACGCCGCAACGTTCGCCGCGAAGTCAGGTATCTGGTGGGGTCGGAACTCGATGCGCTTCCCGTGGTAAACTGCATCGGGCGTCTCGACCGTGGGCGCGTCGATGTTGTCATCTTGCGAAGTCGAACAGATCTGCAGGCTGACGAGCACCACTGCCAGGGAAAGGAAGAGTTTCCATGGTTCTTGTTTCGACAGCACCATCGTGTCGCTTGCTGACATTCATCTACACACCGTAAATTCGTCTTGAGCGTCGTGAATCAGCAAATCATGTGTGCATTGCAGCTCAGAATTACGGGGCCTTGAAATGTTACGTAATAACCATCCACGGCCATTGTTTACTCGTACAGCTATTGTGACTGAAGATGTGTCTCGTTCAGTGAGCTACAGTGTACGGTTGAAGAAGGGAAAGATTGATAGGCCACAATGTTGGTCTATTCTTAATAAACTTCCCTGCTATGTGATTTACTCAATGTAAAGCTTCTTGCAGTGGAATTTCCTTTTGTAATAATATAATGATAATAATGATGATGATGATGATGATAATAATAATTATGATAATAATAATAATAATAATAATAATAATAATAATAATAATAATAATAATAATAATAATGATAATGGAGTAGATTATCGTTCTGTTCATATTATCATTAACCCCGTATACGTAATTTGGTATCCACGTATGAAAAAACAAAAACAAAACTAGAAATGTCGCTATGGCGTCTGTTATGCCTCCGCCATAATGCATGATTCTCCTAATAGGCCTAGATAGTACATGTGGACAATGTGTGATTACATTTTCACAAAATTGGCAAAATATTAAAATGACAAGTTTGTCACAAATGTGTTGAATGCTCACCTTCCTTGACCTAGGTAGCATGTATTTGGGATTTAAGGACTTTAACTTGACTTTGACCCATTCATACGTTTATGCATTGAATAATTTTCAATTTATGGAGAAAAAGTGCAATTTCTGGATTGAATAATAAATTGTTACCATTTTCATCTGGCCTTTGACCCTAAAATTCATAAGATAATCACTGTCAGGCAGAACATGCATAAATATGTATTAAGTTTCAAGATAACTTGAGTTACTTCCGAGATATGGAGGAAAAACTTATTTCAGCACTTTCACTTGATCTTTGACCTTTTGACCTTTGAGGCAAAAAAAAAAACAACTTTGCAGAGAATCTCTATTGGGTTATAAATTATACATGCATACACCAAGTAAAAAAAATAATCCTGCTGTCATTGTATAAAATGAGAGAAACAGTAAAATTTTGAAGTGTTGCCCTTGACCTTTGACTCCTGACCTTTGACCCCATGACCCTAAATTCTCTAGATAATCACTGCCAGTCAGTACATGTATATATACTATGTTCCATGAAGATACCTTGAAAAATTTCCAAGGTAGGGAGAAAAAAGTAAAGTTTTAATATTTTACTTGACCTTTTGACCTTTGACCTTTGACCTCATGACCCAAACTTTCACCGGAGAATCTTAATTGTGTAACACATGTATACACTAAGTTTCAAGAAATTATCTTTAGGCATTGCATAGATATGGTGGAAATAGTGAAATTTTTAATATTTGATCTTGGCCTTTTGACCTTGAGCATGTGCACCCAAAAGGTGATAGGCACAACTTCACCCCTAATACACATACATGCCAAGTTTCATTAGGATACCTCAAAAGGTTTTTTAGTTACGCTGTCCACAAAATTAATTACGGACGGACGGAAGGAAGGACGGACGTAAGGAAGGACGGACGGATGGACGGACAGACGGACGGACGGATGGACGGACAACCCGAAAACATAATGCCTCCGGCACCACTTCGTGGCGGAGGCATAAAAAGGGGGAAGCGAATTTCTGTATTCTTTAAATGTTACATTCTTCAATCTTCTTCAATTTTAAACGTGTCGTATCTAATCATAAGACTGGTAGTTATAATTATGGTATTATGATTATGGTATCACCACTTACTATCATTCGCATTATCAATGTTATCACTGTAATGACCACAAAGATTTCTAACATTATCGTGTTATGGATATCAGTTATTTCGTTAGCATCTTTCGAATTATCAATATATACTTCCAAATGTCATCTACATCATTGCCATAATTTCAATTTCTTTCAGATCTTCTTAAATAAATTGATGGAATTGTCATTGTATAATAAGATATACATGTATATATTTTTAAATTCGAGGTAAGTCTCTATATTCACGTTATGTCCTTTGCACTTCAAAGAGAGAGAGAGAGAAAGAAAAATAGGAATGCAAACATCACAGGTTACCATGGTTACCTGGAGCAGCTCCATGCTTGGAGAAAGCAATCGCAAAATGTCTATCTCTCTCAAACCGATAGATACAGACCGAGAACTATTTCCACCTGATCTAAGAGTGGATATGAAGAACCCTTTAACTCAAGCAAGAAATAATCTCTCCTCCTCCCCTTCTCTCTTGTTCCCCTCTCCCTTCTTCTTTTCTTCTCCCTCTCTTCCAGCTTCCAATCATCCGTTTCCCTCCAATCCTCTTCAACTCCAAACCCTTCTCTCTCCCATCCATCTATTATTCTTTCATTTCATATCTTTCTCTTCTGTCCTTCCACCCGATTTTTTTTTTCTTTCTGCCTCTCCCTCTTTTGTTTCCAGCTTCCAATCCTCCCTGGTTCCCTCTCCCTCCATCTTTTCTCTCCTCTCCGCCACACTCTCCCTCTCATTCCCCTCCATCTCCCCTTGTATATCTCTCTATATCTATCTATCTATCTATCTACCTATCTATCTATCTATCTATCTACAATGTATCTATCCATCTTTCTATCAATCTATCTATCTGTATATATATATATATATATATATATATATATATATATATATATATATATATATATATATATATTATATATTATATATATGTATGTATCTTTCTACAGTGTAGATATCTTTCTGTGTTTCTATGTATACAGTGTATAAAAATCTCTCTACCTCTCTATCTATCTATCTTTCTATCCGCACATCTATCTATCTATCTTTTTTCTTTGTATCTATTTCTTCTGTTCTATATTAAATTTTTCTTTCATGTCAATTTTAATAGTTGTAAGTAGATTTTGTCAACGTGTCTTCAAACCCAGTCTTCAAAACAAAATAAATCATGTACTTTTGAAATTTGATGACAAAAAGGTACTTTGATGAGACAGAGCATGAAAATTAATGAGACATGCAATTCAGTATAAGAAATAAAAGATATATTTCTTTTTACCTCTCACAATATACTATGATGATATATCTATACATATCAATATCATGTTGTATGATAAGGATGATAAATGTAATAAAAAGATGCATTACGCGGTTCATAATGCTTATAACCATATCTTGCTCGCATCATTTAAGATTCGAATGAACAAGTGTAAATAAGGAATGTAAATTGCGTTATTGTGTCAAATAATCGAAAGAAAATACCGCAGTATCTCAAGACGCATTCAAGAGGCATACTTAAAGAGTTATTACTGCAATTTAAAGAAACAAGGCGAGATGTTACAGAACCTGATCAAAATATAACGAGATTAACCACTGCTCATAGTTTTCTATGGTATGACAATTCAACTGAGTTGTGACAGTAATATCCAAATTGCAAATGAGTTATGGTTCTGTACATTGTTACAACCATTTAACATTCTCGGGTCAGGAACTTTCAGGCAGAGTGTTATAAAACACTAATATGGGAATCTCTGTATCGACCGGAACTCGAAGTACGCATAGGGCTTACTGTCTTGATCCATGAAATCACCTCTGAATTCTCTAGGTTCATGACTGATGACATTTTAGAATGTATAACATTTCCATTATGACTGCAATTGCTGCGAGTCATTTGAAGACATGAATATAAGAACGACCCAAGTCCAATTTTTGGCCAAATTCAGTTTGACATAGGAAATTGTAGCTTAAGCATGGACTCATCTTGTGTATAAATGATAAATCCTAATTACCCCCAGAAGTGCCTGAAATGAATGAGTTATTAAATCTTATATTAATGTAAGAATGAAGGACTTGGGTCATTCTTACATTCATATTATAGCGCCCTCTCTCATCCTTCTCTCATCTCTATAGCAGAATATCATGTATATGAATCAAAGAACGACCCAAGTCCACCACACAAAATGGCCACTCCACAATAAATGTTAATGTTAATTGTCATAATAATATATGTTCTAATTTGTATATACAATGTTACCTTCCCATCACATTTAAATAGAATATTATTGGACAAATAAAAAAGATATGAAGTTTCCTTTTTTTTTTTAGTTTACTCGAAATGGTCTTCCATGGACTTGGATCGTTCTTATATTCATATACTCATTTGGTTTTACATTTCTTTTTAACAGCTGAATTAGATAACATGCAAAACAATGGTATAAAAATCTCAAAACTGTAAAAAAAAAAGTGGTGTAAGACACTTAAAATGTACTTTGACAATAATTCATACGCATATTTTTCACGTCAACAATAATTTACCTATCGCAGTTCTGGACTACATCTTCTGTCTCTTTCGGAATGGAAAGTTTGAGGATATTCTTCACACTTAACGATCTGGGAGAAGTATTATCTACGTCCAGTACACTGTATAGAGAATGCACGCAATACATACAAGTCTATGGGAAGTACACTTCCCATACAAGCTCTGCTGGTGTATGTTGGTCTTATATTGTGTCAGATCTCTTCCTCCCTCCCTCCCCCTTCTCCTCCATACCCCCCTACCTCTCTCCTCTACCCCCCAACCCTGCCTTGCTACAATTTGTTTTGTTATTATGTTCTTGTGGTACTAGGTACTAGTAGATCTTAGTACATAGCAGTCAACAGTATCACACAACTTGGAATGACTGTGTTATTTTAAGGTATTTCTTTGTTTTGGCTACCACTGAAACAGCTCAAAATACATAAAGTTAGTCTGTTTGACAAAACAAAGTCTCTTCAAGTATACTTTGTAGGCAATAAGGTGATGATGACACCCCCATAATCAAGGATAACTGCCTGCATCTATGTACTTTATTCATCTAATGAAGAACTGATCAACACTGCAAGAATTTATAAAAAAAAAAAAACCCAAAGGCCATGATTTTCAAAAGTGTCCCCTTTGAGAAGCTTTAGAAGCCTTGAATGTGTAATTTCTCATACAATTTTGTATGATGTAGGGGCAAATATCACCAAAAACACATTTATGATGTTAAAAAGTCAAATAAGAAATATGACCTCCACTAAAGGGCTCACACCTGTAAATAAAATGGACTGTCCCAGACCCCTTCACAAATTCGTACCAAAGATACCAAAATAAATGAAGAAAAAAATTAATTAAAAATCAATGATGTAGTTTGGCAAAAAAAAAAAAAAAAAAGTGAATAGCTGTAGACATTGAGTATGAATTCCTCTACAAACAGCATTTTGGTTGGAAGATGAAATCTTTTCTGATGGAATTTGAGGGGACTATATTTCATTGGGTACGTGTACGGAAAATAGGTGACTTTTTGAGTGACAAGAACTCGTAGTCTGGCTTTGTGGACCCTTGGACAGAATTAGAGCAGAACAACCCACCCTGAAAATCTGATGGATGAAAGGGTATATCTCACTTATTCAGGTTAATGAAGATGAAACACCTCATTTCTCCCAGCTATTTTACATAATTTTTTGAAATTTGAATTTTAACACACGTCTCTATGGGGAATTATTTACCCGTGTGAGCCCTGTACTGCGATTTCTTCGAATTTCCCTTTTGTCGCCTAATGAGGGCGGTTTTGTTATAGCATTCGACAGGTTGCAGCTAAAATTGGCAAACTCTTTGTCTGCTGTCAGAAAGACAACAACAACAATCCATCTTTATCTGCAGGTTTCCTATGAACATGCCAACCGACGAAAGAGTACGAGAAGCTGACACTAGATTTTTCTCGCGACATCATATGACGTTACTTTGCAGATCACTCACAGTAATTTAAAAGTATCTTCTTACGATTCTATCAACATGATTGATTTGTAATGGCAGTTACCGTAATTGCCATGGTATATAAATGTCCACATAACGCGGGCTTTCGTCGTTGAAGAAACACACATTGCTTCAGCCTTTACACATTCAACAAGTTAGTCTAACGCTTTGAAGCACACAAGTGAATAAATATAATTATGATGTATGTTTATGTTTGGTACTGCACAATCGTAACATCACTGTTATTGCAGAACTCACGTGTATCAATCTATTGTTGTCTTTTTCTTCATGAAAACGCATTTTCCCCCTATCATAAAGATTATTTGCAAAATTTGCTAACTTTCTCTCTCTGACCGCCCGCCATATTGTACCCAAGACATGCATCTTAAATCATCGCGTATTAAAGCACGGATACAAGATGGCGACTGCCTGGATCCTGCGATTCTCTTCACGACGAATGAGATGCTTGCGACTTGTGACGTGAATTGGCGCCAAAACACGAAGAGACAGAGAAGGCACAGGGAGAAAAGCGTTCATATGCGGGAAGCACTACCACGGGATCATCTGTGACGTCATTTTAAGAACTGTTCGAGGTTTGCAAAGGGAAGTTCCAAACATACGTTGACCAGAAAGGCGATGGCGAAACTGAAGACGCAGGAACCAACAAAGTAGTAGGACTGGAGAGGGAAAGAGATAGGGGTGAAAGAGAAACAACGGCAGAATAAGAATACGCCAAACTATAAGATGCATGGAAAGTTCCCGCTTAAAAACGGTAATGGTGTAACATACATGTAAGATTTGACTGAATCAATGTGAATTAGCTTTTTGGAGAATTTATCAAACTCATTGGTGATCTATCTCCCTCATGCATCATTGAACGATCGGTTGATGAATCTATTAATTACCTTGCATTCCATTCAATGCCTACTTCTACTGTTCAAAGGAAGAGAAAAAAATCATACATTTTAACTATGTGTGAACAAGATGCCTTTAATCATAATGTGTTTCTGACATCAAACTGACAATGACACAATGGTTCAACTCATACAAGTTAACTTGCATCGAATAAGATCAAAAATCCGAGACGGCAAGACATAAATACAGCAGCCATTATTTTGTTACAGGAGAATTCCAGACATGAGACGTACATCACTGTATCAACTGGTATTAGTGTATAGCACACTGCTTGTAATACATGTATTTCGTTCAATGATCTACCCATTATTATATAATAGTTTGACGACAGACATTTTTTTTTTTTTTTTTTTTTTGCTCTAACAGTCCTGGATCGTGTGAGAGAATAGTTCGTTGTAGGGAGCCTACTTACCATAAATACAGCATTACTGTTGAAGGCGCTAGCGGCGTTACCCGTCAATATTTCCATGACTAGCGGATGGAATAGGTAGGCGGAGTAAGTCATCCTACACAGCGGTAGCCACGCCTTCCATGACAGGAAATCATTAATCCAACCTGTCAATCAAAACGTTAGATCGGTGACGTTGAGATATATTTCTTTCAGAGAACTACATCATGGCAGCATACCACTCAAAACGGCTACTATGATAGACCTATCTATTCCTTTCCTTATGTGTCTATACCCGAGTGGTTACTCTCAACTATTCACTACATATTTTCCTTTTAGATTTACTCTCCTTACGAGAGTAAAACTTCGTGTTTGACTGACAATAGGCATTTCAACGTGTATAGGAGAATTCCTATGAAAGTAGATTTCTCTTACGAGTACCAAAACTAATGTGTGTTTATAATGACGTCCTAATAGAGCCCTTTTGTTGTCTTCTCCTTATTTTCTTTTTTTTTTCTTTCGTCTAAGTCTAAATTTATGTTTTTATTCATAATTCCATTGCCTTACAATACTTTGATTAGCACTTACTTAGTTTCTCATTGTTCTAGCCAAGCTCATAGTTCTGTATATACGTGTTTAGTCATCCTTATTTGTACTGATATTAGTGCAAACAAGCAAAACAAACAAACAAATAAACAAACAGACAAACACACAAAAAACGAAGCCTATGACAAGGTACTATTTGTTTTTTTACTTCAAATACTGCTTAGAAATTAATTAAGTACATTGTAATCAATGTTGCGTCGTCTTACCGCCATAGCCTGAAACGCAGGCGAAGATCACCCAGGCCATTGCGCATGCCCAGCCTAGGTGCGCGAATGCCATATAAAGGGCGTTCTCTACGGTAGTCAATGGCTTGCCGTTGAACTCCCCTTGGAGCCCGTACACAACGGCCAGGCCGGTGGCCGCGGCGGCTAGCCAACCTCCGACAGCAACCAGCTGTATGAGAGAGACAATATTTACGAGTAACTCGGTTGTCGATTCTTACAAAATGATCATAAAGATAAATGCAACAGCAGAAGCGGATCTAGACGGGGGGGGGGGGGGGGTTGGGGGGTTGGGGGTTGCAACCTCCCCCCCCCCCCCCCCCCCCCCAAAAAAAAAAAAAAGAAAAAAAAAATCCGGGGACCATTTTTTTTTTAATCTTATCTTTTTTTTAAACTTGTAATTTTCAATTTGGCAATGACCTCTATACCAAAAATAGTGGTGTTTTAGATGCAAGGAAATGCCATTTTCACACACAGATTTTCAAAAATTCTCCCTACTGTGGGAGGGGGGTTTCCCCCTCCCACAACCTCCCCCCCCCCCCCCCCCCCCCCCCCCTCGCTCGCTCCGCTCGCTCAGGCTCGGTCGCTACGCTCCCTCGCAAACCGCCCCCACCCCCACCCCTTTTTAAAAAGCTAGATCCGCCCCTGAACAGAGTTGTTTCACCATTGTATTAAATCATAATTCTATCGTAAAATAACCACAATGGTAATTAAATTCATGATGGATTTAATCAATTTGAGCATTGATTACTAGCTTAAGCGAGAAAAGTTCTTCTCACCCGATGCATGCGAATTCTCTTCCCCCGCCGTCTGTGGAACGCGTAGCCAAGCGTAATGCCGACCAGATAGGGAACAATACGGCAATACGGCTTGACGTAGACTACGGAGAAGACATCGTCTCCATTAGAATGACCCATGTCCAGAGCACCCCTGGGCAGTGAACAAGAAAACATGTACAGAAAACAAACTAAACACGGTATACTTCCATGAAAATGGTAAATATAATACGCTACTATTATAGGTTTTCATTTTTTCAGTCGACCTCGCATAAGAATCATAACGAGACTTTAAACAAATCTTTCGACTTAAAGGGATCATATCCTTTTGGTTGAGACCTCACTTCAGGTTTCTAACACTTTGGGGTGAGATAATGAGAAACCACTATGAAATGTGAAAGAGCACGTAATTCCAAGAGGAATTCAGCGTTTATTTGATGAGAATTGGTTTTGAAATGGCTGAGATATCCAAAACGGAGCAATCCTAATAAAAGATGGGCCCCATCTTTTATTAGGATTGCTTTGTTTTACTTTGCTTTTGGATGCCTCAGCCATTACAAAGCCAATTTTTTATCAAATAAACTTAGAATTCCTCTCAGAATGGTGTGCTCTGTACCATTTCATAAGTGGTTTCCAGGTATCTCACAAAAAGTTAAAAGCCCAAATTCTCATATCCACCAATACTATACCATCCCTTTAAGTAAACGTTGACATACACAATATAATTAACACGTGTTCATACCCACCCGTGCAGAATACTTCTTCGAATTTGCGTGTTTTTCGACTCACGAAGTTGAGGGATGCATTTCAATGTTGAGTGTTCATTAGTCAAGTTACAGGTAAATATCAACTGCGTCTTTCATAATTCAAAGAAATTTTTGAACTGCATTCATTTTTGCGATGGTTTTGTCGATTTGAATCCAAAACAATAATCAGTGCATTAGTAACAATTATATAAAATGACATTGGACAATCATGATGTTGTAAATCTATCGCCGTTGATACGTGCGAAATGAGTTTGTTTGTGTTTTTGTGATACATTATCATAATCCTGTGAGCTGAATAATCCTATTTGGATACCCTTGTATGTATCTTGTGAAAAAGACGACATGACCATATGGGTTTACAGCTCAATTCAACAAAGTACGTCTAAAAAATGTTTGAAAATAGGCTAAAGAATAGGCCTACTTGATTGCATTTGAAACAGTAGGTAAATAAGGATCAAACAGAATTGGTGTTCCTTGAACTGGTGCTCTTTAGTGTAGCTACGTGTACTTTGTTATGCATGTACTCACATCAGCGCCACCTTGAAATCGTTGACTATCATCAGAGCTATAGTTGTGGCTATGCTTGCAACACCAAGCAAGGTCAGAATGGCTAGTCCCACACGTGGCTTTCTGCGTTCGGGTTTCACGTTCAGGTTCATAGTTGAAAGAGATGAAGACAAAGAGAGAGAGAGAGACATAGAGAAAGAGTTCTACTTTAAATCGATGTGTAACATTCAGATACTTAAATTGCAACATTTTATTGTAGTGTCTTCACTTCAAGTAATATTGAATATGCGAGCGTTCATAACGAAATATCTATTATTCTAAAAACGCATGCGCAGAAAACAAAATACTGCTCTACCATACGATTGGTTCATCGCGATCTATTATCAATTATCTCTGCACTATATTCTCGTCAGCATGTCAGCTCCCAAAGTTTTCACGACACGTTTGCGTTTGTTTGGATAGATCGAGGAAAACTGAACAAAAAAAAAAAAAAAAAAAAAAGGTGGCGTAAGTTTTGAAAATTAGTCCCAAACCATCCTGACATCTTAAAAGAATAATTGGAAGACATTCATCAGGTCAAAATGTCCTTATCTTTAACATCAATATTAACAGATGCCGTATATACATTATCCTCAGCGTAGATAATTCACATGATTTGCTATTATGATTGGTGTACGTATTTCATACGGGTCACAAACGAGTACGGGAGTATGGATGAGTGATGAAACCATACTGATGTTGCACGGTTCTCACCGATAGAGGGCGATAAGAATCACCGGACTGATGAGGTAAAACTGCATGTCATTGGCCAGGTACCAGGCCCAATAGATGCACTGAAACAAACAGAGATCAGGAAGAGAGAGAAAAAACAAACAAACACAATGTGTGCAAGTAAAGATCACGGTTCTTTCTGAGAGTGCGTCACTAGATTCTACATGCAAATACGTCCGTTAAAGGAGGAATGATGATAATAATACTTTATTTCACCACGGTAACCCCTTTAACGTTTACATTGTTCCTCCTCCTCCCGCACCTCCTTCTGCTTCTTCTTCTTCTCCCTCCTCCTCCTCTTCTTCTTCTTTTTGATTCCCTATTTCTATTTCCTTTTTCTTTCTCTGAAATTCTTCTTCTAAATCAGGAGATGAAGTAACGGATTTGCTAGATACACTGTAGTAATACTTGTTTAAAAAAAAAAAAAAATATATATATATATAGGACACAAAACGCAAGATATAGACAATAATTTCAGTACAATTTCTATCATGAAGTATTTTACCAATTCTGTGCGTGGAAAATCTTTCATGGAACCATTATAAGTATTTCAGCAGACAAATGGCCCAGCAAGGTGCTCCACATGCTGTCGTAAATTGTGGGCTTCATAAACCAAACACATTCAAGCATCTACGCTACATCTACACGTACACACTCACCCCGCCTGCTGCGTTCTTCGGGTAGAAATTGTTGATGTACAACAAGTTCGTCCACCAATATTCCTCGCAGTGGAAAGTGTAGCGCGCCACCGAGGACCACAGGGGACCTTCCCCGAAGTACGGGCGGAGGTAGAGGGTGAAGAGCATGGCGAACCCAAGGGCAGGAAGAAGCCTGAGAAATCGATGACGAAAATGACGAATCAACTCTGACATCTTGATTTTAACTCACAGTTTACGATTATCCTGATGTGCCATGCAATCCATTCATATGGTTTACCAAAGCTCGGATGGAATGCATTAATCTTATTCTATGAAATTAGTCAACTCACGTACAGGGTAACACGAAAGGGACATTGTAGTTATTATTTTGGTCTTTTGCTAATCCTTGACAACGCATCTTCGTATGAAAGAAACTTCAATTACGAAAGTGATGTGGTAGCTCTCTTCCCCATATTATACTTAAATTGTTCAGCTTTGTATTTCTTGAAGGAATGGATTAACATTGTTTCGGCAGCGCCATCATGTTGTGCCGGAGTGCAATGAACACCGATATTGGTTGTTGATGAACACTTCAGTCGACAGTTTGATAGGAAGTGCTCAACAGGTGCTCAAAACTTGCTAGAATGTTTTCACTATTTATGGTGTCCTCGGCCTGCAATCCGAAATTTGTTCGTCATCGTTCAAATCGTTATAGGCATTGCCCGAGGAAATATCATAATATTTTTTGATATTCTACATTGCGATCTCCGCCGACTCATCAGCATAATAGTCATGTACGTACACATCACCATCGGCACTTTACCATTACATTGATGGTCATCATCAGCAACATTAGAGCGCCAAATTATATGACTACGATTATAATTATCATAGTCACCACTGAGCAGTTGTCATTTCCATTATCAATGCACGTACTAATCCTTTATCATCATTATCATCATCATCGTCGTCGTCGTCGTCACCATCATCAGCGTCACTACTATCATTATCTTCATATACTGTACGTATATCATAGTTATCATGATAATTGTTTTCATTATTGTAGTCATTTCTTCATCATTGTCATCATAATCGAAATCATTTTTCTTTTTCAGATCATCAGTTGGAGCACTAATCGTCACCATGTTCGTCCTTAGCCTCCTCCTCCACCATCTCATCATCATTATCATCGCCGTCGTCATCAGAATCACCACCACCATCAAATTATCGTCATATATATGGACATCACAGTTATTACAATCGATGTTTCTATCATTGTAAACACTGCTTCCGATCGTCATCGATATTACCAACCTCCTCCACCACACCATATCAACATCACCATCACCATCACCATCGCCATCGCCATCACCATCGTCATCACCATCGTCATCACCATCACCATCGTCATCACCATCGCCACCACCATCGCCTTCGTCATCACCATCGTCGTTATCACCATCACCATTGTCATCACCATCGTCGTAGTCGTCGTTATCACCATCACCATTGTCATCACCATCGTCGTAGTCGTCGTTATCACCATCATCATTGTCATCATCATCATCAACTCCCTACAATCACAAAGATAATACGTAAATCTTCCTGACAAAGGGCTCACCCACCTCCAGTACCGATGGAAGTAGAACATAGGCCAGGACACGCGGCCTTCCATCCTAGCCATTCGTCCCAAGGAGATGTAAGTCAGCAACAAGCCACTTGGAGGTGAAAAAGAATGTGACTTTGTTGAATGTCTGAGGAGACGTTTCGGTATGAACAGCCATGTGTGTATTCTTAATACATGTTTATATACTTGACAGAGCAAAAAGACTCCAAAATCTGAGTTCAGCTACACGGATTCACATCGCTGGAAGGGCAATTTTACAGTTTGATGGGAAAGAAATTACCCGATGTATGGAGCAATCGTCATTCTGGCTAAACTCTAGAAGTCCGAAAGTATATTTTCTGTGAATAGATATTTTCTACAGTACCAAGAGAGCATAAAGATATCAACCAAAACGGTTCTCTACTCCATACAACACTTCATATCACCTCAAAGATACATTATTTCGGAAGCTGTGTATATGCTCCTTTAGAACAGAGAGAGAGAGAGAGAGAGAGAGAGAGAGAGAGAGAGAGATGGGGCGGGTAAGGGGTGAAAGAGAAGAGCAGACTAGGCTAAACAAAACAACAGCAACACTAATAGCAAAACAACAACAACAACAACAACAACAACAACAACAACCACAATAAAAATCCGAATCCAGGGCAGATATTTTTGACGTCAGAAGCTGTTTCCTCCAGCCACATCTTAGGCATCAAAACACTCCTGGAATCTCACCTGAGAAGAAAGAAGGTGTCCACAGCAGGAAAGCCATTGCTCACCGCCTGCATCGCAAAATTTTTCAGCCGTCCGATCAGAAATATCCCATCCCCTTCAAGTGATAAAGAGGAAAAGATTATCAACATACAGTTTGGACCTCGCACAAGTTGAACAATTTGCTAAGTCGATGAGTAATTTTGCTCCGGATGGATACAGACACGTGCTTATTATATTGTGTGTAAGTTGAAGTTCACCTAAGTCGAATGACTTTTTTCTCAGGTCCCACTGGACTCGACTTAAACGAGGTTGACTGTACAGCTATGGCATTTATCTGTTTCAGGCATTTCGGTGAGGCAAAACAGAGAATAAAGCAACGATTTGGTTTCTCTTGGCTTGTTACACTGCAACTCTGAAGATAACAGAAACGTTTCTTTTTTTTTTTCCAAAGAGTATCATAAGATGCCTTAAAAATTGTGTCAAACTGTCGTTTTACTTTTTTTTTTCAAACGACCAAAATCTTCAACCGCCTTAAGTCATATCGTCTGAAATTCTGTTATGATGCATTATCCCTTTCATGGTCATTAATTGTTAGTAAATAGAAATAGAATAACTGAGTGGTACAGGAAGGAATATATGCATACATAATTGTACGTTTGGACGTCGGTAGAAAGAAAAAAATCCAGAAGAAAATAATAAAGTAAAGATAACGATATTATGACATGCACTTAGAGAAAAAGAACATTGAGCCATAACTCATTTGAAGACGTTAAGTTTGTTGGAAGAAAGTAAACGACCATCTGATGTAGGGAGAGAAAAATAAGAAAAAAGACACAACGGAGAAATAGAGAGGAGGTTGAGAAAAAAAAAATAGACATGCCATGAAACGCAGAAGTAGGTATAATGCTGTAACAAACAGGGAAGAATGACGAAAGGGCGAACAAAGATAGAAAAAGAGGCAGAAAAAACAACAACGAAGGGACGAGAAAAAGAAAACAACCAAAACGACACTTGAGCCTTCTCCGTAATGCTTTATACTTACAACTTGGTCCCATTGTGGCGTAGATGAGCATTCCCGTGTGCCCCAGAATGACCCAGGTCATGCTGATGACCCGGATGCCATTCAAACACAGCATGTCACCCTTCCGGGTTTGGGTGCTCAGCAGTTGCTCCATGGTCCGTGTAAGGGCGAAGCACAAAATAAAACGAGAGAGGCAGCTTGGTCGATCTGGGTAAAAGATAGAGAGAAAAGAAGAACATAATGATCTTTCTCACCCGACAACTTCATTCCCTTACTAGTAGGCCCTATATCACTCGATTATGACTATTAATGTAGAAATATAGTTATAATTAACGCGAAAGATATCATAGCTCAAAGACTTTACAGTCTAATCATAATCGAATAATGATACACCTAGTTGAGATATAAAAAGACAAACACTTCAATATTTTCCTGTTAGCGTTAGGATTAGAATGCCCCTAAAATCTCGATCTCTGCGGCGGAGGCGGGGGGGGGGGGTCGGGTTAAAATAGCTAATAAAATCACGCAGTTGCTATACAACTTGTTTTGTCTTTAAATGGCAGTGTAACCGTATGAATGAATGAATGAATGAATGAATGAATGAATGAATGAATGTATGTATGAATGAATGAACAGATGAATGATTGAACGAACGAACGAACGAAAGAACGAACAAATGAATGAATGAATGAATGGATTATTGTATTATTAATTGAATATACAGTACGTGACTTTAACAGTGAAGAAAAAAATGTATACAACAAAGCACTGCTATGGCAATATTATAGACGTTCAAGAAGCCACGCTGACTTTGGTACCGCGACGTACCTTGTTTGGGCTGTTGGGTCATCTCCGCAGAGTGGGCCACTCCATTCTGCTTTTGGTGGTGTAGCAGAGGCAGCGTTTCGGAGCTGGACTGTGTGCTCTCCTCCGTCCTTCGCTTCTGGTAGACGTCCAGGATTCCGCCCGACAAGACGAGAACGCCTACCACGCAGCACAACACGCTAAAGGGGGAAAGGTAGACAACAGAATCAAGTGATATATGTCATAATTGTGATTATATTTTTAATTAGTGTCTATTGAATCTGATCATCATTGCCTCTAAACAATTTGATAATCAGGATCCACTCTCAGTCTCTGATTGCTTTATAATGTGGCCCTGCATTTCAAAACCACAAAAAAGTAGCCAGACATTGAGTTTAAGATAAGGTCAGATTCTGAAGGAGCAGACTCTATGAAGCTTTAAAATTATGTATAACTCTATGCCAATGGACTTTCCTATAACCTACATTGTATCTAGACAATGGAAAGAAAGCACACGCTCTGGAAAAGTGTTTAATGAGAAAAAAAAAAGATTTGAAGCGTGGGGTCTATTGAAGTACATGTACTTAATCTTGCCAAGCAGTGTCCCGTGCAATGGATGGGACAAAAAAAAAAAACAAAACAGGATGTTCAACGCCATAGCAATCACAATGAAGGGATTTAGGCTAAAATTTTGCGCATTGTACTCACATCGTACTCATGACTAATCCTAACTTTCAAAGTAGTTGCATAATCCTTCCAAAAGTTATTAGAGTTGAAAGTGAAGAGTGTGTAAAGGGATGTCAAGAAATGAAAAGGCATCTCTAAGGCATACCTAATCACAGTATCTTATTTAAAAAAAAAAAAAAAAAAAGTGTACTGGAAGAGCTGCAAAAAGGAGAAGAAGAAGAAACCGTAGCTTTTTATTCCTTTCATGATCTCAAACTTTAGAATTTTGTAGAAGATGAATTGCTCTTTTAGACGATGTAAATATTGACGATTGACTTGCATGGTTGACCGATTTCATATTCTATTTTGAGTCATCTCGT